>CABHPH010077897.1:9112-21681 GCA_902168325.1 Peromyscus nudipes
TACAGTTAAAAAGATGATTCCATTATTGTGAGGAAGCCATGGCAGCTAGTATGGAAGGTGTCTTAGCCAGTGCAGGCAGCCAGTTCTTGGTAGCAGTAGTGGTAGGTACTGGCATTCCTGGTCAGATCCAATGGGAGGGTCTAGGATTAGTCATGATATTCCTTCTCTTTGGATGACAAGGAAAATCTATTTCAGGGTCTTCCTAATAGGCAAAAGCAATGATAAGAGTCTGTTAGTAAATCATCCTTTAGTTGCTCTTATCAATGTTATGACTCAATATTTTATTTTTGTACTCCTTAGACAAAGAAATGACCATGTCATCTGGTCCAGAGTTTAATGTAGGTTGTTGTCATCATCTAGTGGTTAAACCAAAGATGCTTCCTTTGCTGTGTCATTGTCCTGCTGGTGTAGTCATTAATAAGTATTTTAATTATATTCTGTTCCTACATTTTGTCAAATGCACATATTATAATTTCTTTCCATTGGTATGACAAACATATTGACAAAAAGCAAGCTGGGGAGGAAAGGGCTTGTTTTATCTATCAGATTATAGTCTACCATCAAGGGAAGCAAAGATGGTAACTCAAAGTAGTAACGTGGAGTCAGGAAGATAAGCAGAGACCATGAAGGAATGTTACTTACTGATTTGCTCTCTCTAGTTTGCTCAGTTATTTTTCTTAGACAGTGCACCCCCACCTTCCTAAGGAGTAACACCACCCACAGTGGTCTGGGCCCTCCTATAGCAATTAGAAGTCAAGAATATTCCCACAGTAATTCTTACAAGCCAATCTAATGGAAGCAATTCCCCAATTTCGATTCCCTCTTAGTTGTATGAAGTTTACAAAGAAGATTAAACAGCACAAGTCACCTCTTGTCAACCTGACACATAAGCAGGCCATTGTTAGATTATAACATTTTCTGTTTCTCTCCAAGATCTCATGTTTATATAATATAAAATAGTGAACAACGATAAAAGTCCCACAGTCTTCAAATAATGCCCACCATTTAAAAGTCCAAGTACTCTTTTAAAATACAGTCTCTTAACTATAGGTTCCTGTCAAAAACCAAGTTTTATATGCTCTTTTATTCAAAGAAGCAATAAGAGAGCTGTAGGGAAAGGAAAGAACAACAAAACTAAAATAGTGCAAGAAGCGCAATGTCCGACATCCAGGAATCGCTCATCATCTTCTGGACTCAAAGGCTTGCAGAGTTGCAGTTCTCAGACAGCCACCCACAGCATACATGCCTTGTCTTGGAGGCTCATGCCAGCTCCACTCCAAAAACACTGCCTTCCACATCCTGCCATCTCTAATATGCTGAGGTCTCCTAGGAACTGAGCCTGGACATCCACCAATGGCCTTGCCTAGCCTCTCTAGGGACTCTGGCCCTTCCACATGGTGCCAAGCCTCAGCTTCTTTCCACAACCCCTCAGTCCTGCAGCTTTCCTGCCACCATAGCAAGTAGCACATAGGAGACTCTGACACATCACTAAGTTTGGGTGCCAGCTTAAGATGCGGCCTTGCCCCACTCTGAGCCAGAGCTTCTGTGTGCGGATGTGAAGGAAGTAGTTCTAAGAAGAGCTTGTGTCTGTGATGCTGGTCCCCTAGTCATCTGATTTCCCAGTCCTGGCTACCCAGGAGCCATTGTCCCAGTAAAGGACAGAAGGTTTTACTTCACAGATTCTTAACCCAAACTTCTCACAAGCAGTTCCCAAGAGACGTTGCTGCTCTCTCCCACTCCACAAGCCAAGACTCCCTTGTCTTCTTCCCTTTCACCATTCTTGTTTTCCAAATTCCTACACACAAGCTTATTCAGTTTTGAGCACTCAATGGATCTTCTGTGTCAAAACCCCCTATTTCCATAATCCTCCCCCAAGCAACATGATCAGGTCCATCACAGCAATAACCCATCTTTCTGGCCCCGTTTTCTGTGTTAGTTGTTTTGTTGTTACTATAATAAAACACCAGAACCACAATGGAAGAAATAACTTTGGCTTATGTTGCAGTGATACAGTGGATTTTGGCCAAGGCATGGAGTAGGTGGGCCACAGAGAAAAGCCACGAGATTATATTTTCAACTACATTCAGAAAGCAGGGAGGTTGGTCAGGAAGTAGGATGAGGCTACAGATTTGCAAAGCCCACACACTGTGATTTACTTCCCCAAGTAAGGCTTCGAGTCCTACAAGTTACATAGCCTCCCCCAAAGCATTGCCACCACTCGTAGAATCAAATATTCAAGTACACGAGCCTTTGAGTCAGTTTGTTATTCAAAGCACCATCTTCTACCCCTGGCCCCCAAAAGACATGGGTGCGTGACAGGAGAGTCGTGCAGCACTACTGATACTATGGCAATTCTGTAATTAGTTATGAATAATACTTGTGACTATACTGCATATTTGTGAAAAGAATGAAGGTGTCTTACAGTGTTTTTCTAGCTTATCAGTAGAAGTTCAACCACACAGTGTAAAAACATATTTAAACACCTATTTTGGTTCTGATTACGTGATATGAACCAAAGGAAAACGGATCTGGTGCTTGTGTGAGGGAGTGTGGCTTCACCTACTACAGACACCAATGTGTAAGTCACTCCACTGACTTTCTTCCAACTAACAGTCAGGATGAGGACATCTCTGAGAATGACTTGGATAAGGAGAGTAGGCTTCAAACCAATGATCATGGTAATGGTAGGTATTGGCATTCTGGTCAGATCCAATGAGGAGGTCTCGGAACAACTGGGTTATTTCTTTGCTTGGGTGGTTAAGGAAGAGAGAAAGTCAATTTCAAGGTCTTCCAAGTGGGCAGAAGCAATGATGAGACTGTCACCAAATCAGTGTGTATTAATTGCTTTCCTATTTGCTGTCACAAATACCTGACAAAAATCTTGGTAAGATCATGACTTAGAGTCCAAAGGGGTCATTCTACCACAGTGCCAAAGACACAGAAGGTGTTTTAGCAGCTAGAGTGCCTACTTTTAAAATGTAATACTATCATTATCTTCTACTTTTGAAATAAGCCATCGTTGTATATAAAAACAAATGTTTCAGGGGCTGAAGGAACTGCACATCAGTCCAGTGTTTGCTACTCTTCCAGAAGACCCAGGTTCAGTTCCTAGTGCCTACATCAGATGCTCACAACCATTTGTTACTTCAGTTCCAGGGCATCAAATGCCCTCAGCTAACCTGTGATGTTGTCAGGCATGGAAGTGGTACACATACATCCATACAGGCACTCATAAATAAACAAACAAACAAAAAAAATAAACCCAATGAGGTTACCTGTGTTTGATCCCAGATTACATGTAAACCATGAAAGAAAGAAGAAATTCCACAAAGCTGTCCTCTGAACCCACACCCATGACATGGCATGCACACACACACACACACACACACACACACACACACACAATATTAGTACATAAAATTAATTTAGAAAATCATATGTGGTTAATGCATCTAGATAGATGCTGGCCTATGGGGTTAAAAGAGGTTTGACCGATATCTAGAAAGAAGTGCCAATTGTCCTGACTTCAAAATGTTCTGAAGAAGTAAGAGAAAGCAGAAATCTATTTATTTCTCTTTTTTTTTTTTGAGACAGGGTTCTGTGTAGTCCTGACTGTCCTAGAACTGACTCTGTAGACCAGGCTGGTCTTGAACTTGGAGATCTATCTGCCTCTGGTTCCCAGGTGCTGGGATTAAAGGCATGGGCCACTACACCTAGCTAGAAACCCATCATTTAACATTTATTTCAGTGTCTCTCCAATGAAACATTTTCAGGTTGCTTTATATTCACATTATATAGAAGGGCAAAACTTACCTTTCTCATTTCTCAAGGTCTTGATTTTTTTCCCTAGCCAAGAGGATGTTCTTGCATCAACACAATTGTGTTTATTAATGAACTATGTGCATTAAACCTGAATGTTTAGATTGAATCCATAGAACTCTGTCCACATCAAACCAAGAGCCCCTGTGATACAATAAGAGGTACCATGATCTCAGGGTTATTTTGTGTTCTCCTAGTGATGTCTAACAAGGACCAGATGAAGACCTCCACAAAAGAGAAAATAAATCCATCACCAATTAAGGTAAAATATCTTTTCCCTTTTCTAAAACAGAAATGTTGGATTTAGGATTCCTTTATATTTTCTTTTATTGCATTGGGGTGATAAAACTGATAACCTACACTATAGGTATTCGAGTATTTTCTAAGTAAAAGGAGGAAGTGGAACTGGATCAAGCAGTTTTTGGTCAAGTTGTACAAAAATGCCAGTGCCAGCTTCCACATGTATTTTTAGGGGACCTTTCTTCTGGCAAAAGTTTTTCTGTCTAGATTAAAACTTGAGTGATTTTCACTCAGAAGTTGGCACACATTACCTGTGAAAAGTGTGTGTCCTCTTACCTTTCTTCAGGGGACTTCTAAGGTTAAGGCAATTGGAATGTATTTTCCTAATTATTGATGTGGTAAAAGATTTTTATGTCCATTATAAGGACATTGAGGTATTGAGATCTCTAAAGTGTGAAGTTAGAGTAAATGATCTGACACAGAGGCACCCCTTAATAGGGATTCATCCCACAGTACCAGATTGTCTTAATAGTTCTCTGCCATTTTTCAATGTAGCTTCCAGGAAACATATGTAGGGGACAAAGAGGTACATTTGCCTGATCTGGGATAAATGATCAAGAGTACGAAAAATACTTATTTTTTTTCACACATTACCCAGCCTCAGGTCTTTTGTAATAGTATCACACAACAAATTAATACAGAATCTTTCACTTGGCCACTCTTCCCCATACTATATACTAGTGCCCCAAGTCACTAGAAGAACCAAAGACAAACAGAACTCAGTATTACCTGAACCTAAGAGTGTTTTCTCTAAATTGCAGGTCCAGTCAAGGAAGTGCAGATACTGTATGTATTCTGGAATGACTTTTTTTTTAAGTCACACTATAGATAAGAATTGTATATTTACTGCACCACTATTTTCAGAGAGACCTGGTAGCCATGAGAATGGCAGGTTTAGTTTCAAACAACTACTGATATTCCAAGAGACACATCATGGTTATGTGTCTTTAGTTCTCTCTTATTTACCTTACTAACCTTGGGATTTTGTGTGTCTGACAATATCTGTATGTGTGCTTCCCCCAAAATATCTTGATTTTCCAACATATTTTCAATTTCAATGATAAAAATTAAAGAGTTCTCACTTTTACAACATCAATTAATTTAAAACTCATTACAGATATATATGATGAATTCATTTCTCAGCATAACCCTACTAAAGAAGAACATACCAGGACAGGGAGGCACATAAGCAAGAGGGCTAGCTAGGGAATACAAGGACAAAATGTGTTCCCAGATATGAGGTATATAGGTGATATTCCCAGCTATAAACTCTGCCTCTTACCCTGTCAAGAAATGGGTAGAAATTATGGAGGAATCCTAGCTTTCCATTTCCAGAATAATTCCAACTGACAGAGAACTCTTGGCTGTCTCACTGGTCAAAACTGAAGATAGCCTCTATGCATTGTGCTGGAGATACAAGTTTAAAAAATAAAGCCTAGGTAGGCTTAGATTGTTTAGCTTACAGAAAACTAGGATATCATACAGAAGGTGTTGGGTTTGATCCTCAGCACTGCAAACCCTGGGAAGTTGGTAATTCTTGTAATTCTAGCACTGTAGAGTAGGGTGTATGGTGATCAATCTGAGGCATTCCCTGGCCAGCCCAGGTTGTGACATGAGACCCTGTCTGAAAAAATTAAAACAGCTACCACCACAACAAAACTCAAAAAAGTTAAAGCTTATCTGCTTGTTGTCAAATTGATTTTGACAATGGGAGACTCTACATTGGAAAACATGTTGGACATGTGTCATAACTGGGTTTTACTTGAACATGGCTGATTCCAGGTGAATGCTTCAGCATTGTAGAAGGCATTAGTGTAAGTCCAAAGAGCACCCATTTCAGAACTTAAGCCTACTAAGTTATTAATATAGTCTCATTATTTTGACCATACTTCTATTCTTTTTTGTTTTTTTGTTTTGTTTTGTTTTTTTTCAAGACAGGGTTTCTCTGTGTAGTTTTGGTGCCTGTTCTGGATCTCACTCTGTAGACCAGGCTGGCCTCGAACTCAGAGATATCTGCCTGCTCTGCCTCCCAAGTGCTGGGATTAAAGGCAGGCATCACCACCGCCCAGCAACCACACTTCTTTTCAAGATGAGGTACATTTATACTTGAAGGGAACTTCCCCTCACACATGCTCTGTTTCCATGTTGGCCAAGAAATGAGAGCATAGGGAGCCAATACACTCAATGGATATATATAGTCATTATCAAACAATTTGATTTCATGTCAGGATTTCTAAAATGCCTTGTGACTGACAGTACCTCTATAGGTTGAAGACATCTGCTACAGATTGTTTTTGTTAAGGGCAGATAGGCCTGTGTGTCTTGCTCAGGAATGGACTGTGAATAGTAGAGTTTGTAGTTTAGAAACTGGACATGGTTGAGGAAGCATGAGCAGGGGATGTGCACACTTAGAGCTAGTGAAGGCTCTGCCCTTCTCTTCTCTGGACTTTTTCCGGCTCCACAGATAGTGCCAAGGGCAGTTGTCACCTAGAAAGTGATGTGCACAGACACATCTATTAAATCACCAAGCCACCAAACTTCTTGTCCTGTTCACTGAGTTTGAAGGCTTATCCACAGTATGTCAGTTGTAGGGAAGTGTTCCCCTATCGCCACCACGACTGTAATATAACATCAGTGTTAGAATGACTTGGAGTCTGAGTCATTATGTGGTGTCTGGTCAGCATGGTTATCTCATCATTAGAAAGACAGTGTAGAAGAGATGGAGACATTTGAACTAACCAAACTCTCTCATATCACTTCTTTTGGAGAAAATGGTCAATATTCATACCAGGAACTGAAAAGTAGAACTTCCTTCCCTGTTTTGAGGTTTTTCTGTCAGGGCAATTATGTCACAGTGGCATGAAGATAACCCTGTTGCTAGAGTTTTCCTGCCTGGCCCACAGTCAGGACAAATCTCTCTCACCCGCAAGTCCTGCAGCCACTCAGACTCAACCAAGTAAACACAGAGACTTATATTGCTTACAAACTGTATGGCCGTGGCAGGCTTTTTGTTATCTACTTTTTTTTTTAAATCTTAAATTAACTCATTTTTATTAATCTATAAGTTGTCATGTTGCTCGTGGCTTACCAGTACCTTACATCTTGCTTGTCATGGCGGTGGCTGGCAGGTCTCTCCTCTCCAGCCTCCCACTTCCCAGTATTTTTTTCTCCTTGTCCTGCCTATACTTCCTGCCTGGCCACTTGCCAACCAGTGTTTTTGGAGGGACCTGCCAGCTACTGCCATGACAAGCAAGATGTAAGGTACCGGTAAGCCACGAGCCACGTGGCAACTTATAGATTAATAGAAATGGGTTAATTTAAGATAAAAGAAGTAGATAACAAAAAGCCTGCCACGGCCATACAGTTTATAAGTAATATAAGCGTCTGAGTGATTATTTTATATGTGGGTTGTGGGACTGTGGGGCTTAGTGGGACCTGGAGAGAAGTTCTCCAGCTACATAACCCCTTACCTACTTCTCTACCTCAATGTGATACACAATCTTCATGGACTGTAAAACACCATGGTTAGGTAAAGAATGAAAAGAAATAGCCATTGTCCACTGTTCTGGAGTTGTCTCTGGATCCACCCATTGCTATCTTGCTGATTGTTCTAGCATTCAGTAAACCCCACAGACCACTTCTCTAGACGTAGTACTATTCTATAAGTCTTCATGTTTATTTACTGTTTTAGATTCATCAGGTTTAATGTAAGTGCTTAGGCAGTTGGAGTGTCATAGTGCCAAGAATTGGTGTCATAAGTAGCTGCATAAATTTCACTAGGTTTACATGGATCTTAAAATGATTTGGATGCTGGCTATCTCACACACTGAGTCACATTGCTTCTCTGCTAATACTGTGCCATTCACATGAATTGAGACCTTATTGACCATACCATTCTTGTGTTAAGTGGACACTTATGTTTGTGATCCTCCATTCTGAGTAACATTCTGAGTCATGCTTGAAAATCACTAATGAGGTCAAATGTTTATACACAGAACAGTTGTTAGTTTTCCTGGGGGTGGGGGTTGTTTGTTTATTTGTTAAATGCAATTGAGCTGACCTCTTTTTGTTGTGAATGCATTGCAGTGCATTCTATGATGCAAAAGCTGGGCCTTAGGCACAGGAAGTCCTTCCGTGTCAGACCTGAAACAGCAAATGTTCATGTGAAGGAAAAGGCGTGCGGCACCAGTGACGGTACTGTGGATATTCAATAATTAGTTTGAGTTATTAATAGTCATTGGTGATGATAATTGTACTAGTTACTTTCCTGTTGCTACGATAATACACTATGACCAAAAGAAACTTGCAGAAGAAAGAGTTTATGTTGACTTACGTTTCGAGAGGGATAAATATCAATCATGGTGGGTGAAAGTCATGGCAACAAGTGGCAGGCATACTGTCAGGAGCAGTAGGCTGAGAGATCACATTTTCAACAGCAAGCATGAAACAGCAAATTAGAAGTTGGGTGAGGCTAGAGATTCTCAAAGCCTGCCCACAATTTTCTCCAGCAATGCTCCACTTCCTAAACATGCTACAACTTTCCCAAACAGTATCAACTACCAGAGACCAAGGTTTAAATTACAGGAGCCTATGAGAAACATTTCTCAGCATACCACCACATTCCACTTCCTTGCCTCTGTAGGCTAATGACCATATTATAATGCAAAATGCCTTTAGCTCAACTTGAAAAATCCCCAGAGGGTGCCCAGCCCCAATTGATACATCTGCAACACACCTAAAGCTCAGGGACCATTAAAGAAGAAGGCACAGAAAAGTTGTAAGAGCCAGAAGACCAGGAAATCTGCTGTGAGATTGTCCCCTAGAAATGGCAGGGAAGCTTCTTCACCCATGACACCTCAACAGTATGGCTGCCTAAACAAGACTGGAAGTACACCACCAATAGACATGCTAACGTGGAAGAGAAGGATCTCATGGAGCCCCACTCATAGAAAAAGAAATATAGACAACTAAGGAATACTGAGAGCAGGAGATATAGTCTTCTTTAGAGACGAAGCCCCAATTGCTTATTCAATAACAAGTGGTCAACCCTGAAATCATATATATACAAGTAACAACAGATGGATTGAACAAGTTGAATTTATATCTGTGGACTGAGAAGTCACATGTTCAACTACAAATAGGAAGGAGAGAGAATGAACTGGAATTAGGGTGAGGCTATGAGGCTTCAAACCCTACCTCCAGTAATACAATTCACTCAGCAAGGCTAGCGCTTAAAGGATCCACAATCTTCCCAATTGGTGCCACAAACTGGGTACCAGATATCCAAATACCTGAACTTGCACAGGACATTTCTGCTTCAAACCGCAGTCTGTATCTCTTATTAAAGGTGGCAAATGCCTCGTATACTTTAATGTGTGAAGTGCTCAGCAGTGGACCTGCAATGGAAGAACTTCGAAGTGCATCTCAGTGACTGTTGTGCTTCTCCCTGCTGAGCGGAACCAAAGGGAAGCAGAGTGGGTTCTCTGGAGAGGCAGTGTGGCTTCACCCACTGTAGACAGGAGTATGGAAATCACTCTCCACAGACATAGTTCCAAACATTGACATCATGGATGATGGCAACACTGAAAATGAGTTGTCTCCTGAGACCAACGTGTATTGCAAAGACCATGGTAGGTCCTGGCATTCTTGGCCAGATCCAATGAAAGGGTCTATCAACAGTCAGGTTGTTCCTTCTGCTTGGGAGGCAAAAGAGGAAAGTCAATTTAAGGACTGCCAGATGGGCAGAAACAATGATGAGACTCTATGAATGATTAGTGGCTTTTCTTTTTTCTGTGACCAAATAACTGAGAAAAGCATTTTAATGGAGGAAAGGTTTATTTGGGCTATTATGACAAGGTGGTCATTCTGGCAGGGAAAATGTCTCAGCAGGTGTATGGCGCTGGCTGGTCACATTGCATCTGTACATGAGTACATGCACATGTACTCAGGAAGCAGAGACTAAACAGAAGTTAGACAGAGGTCTTTCCCCAGTGACTTGCTTTCTTAAGGGATGCTCCATCTCCTGAAGCCTTTCTTAGGCAGTACCATAAGCTGGGGACAGAGTGCTCAAACTCATGAGGCTATGCGGGACATTCCCTAATCAAACCAGAACATACAGTATATGATTTAAGGCTTTATGTAGATTGACCATTTCATGTCACATAATCTGAACTCTAGGCAAAAATACAAGAACCTGCTTTCTTATTTTTTCTTCTTTGTCATCTTTTCTCAGAGGACTAGAGTATGTTTCAAGAACAAAGAAATGACCATGACATCTGATCAAGAGTTTAACATAGTTTGTCATAATCTTGACAATTGATTTGAAGTCTGCTTGCTTTCCTGTGTCTTTATCCTGCCTGTGCTTTCATTAATAAGTATTTTAGTAACTTCCTGTGTACTTCTTTTTGCTGAGACTGCACACCTGATGTAGGGAATGTACTTGGATACTAGGGAAGTTAGACAAAAGGAAAATATAAAACACAGACATCTGTGTACACTTAAGATTGTTGTGCATGTCTAATGGCATAGAAAGCAAATGACCTCATTTGTTATGTAAAAGGACCATCTTTCATTCAGAATCATTAGTTCCTGGGTCTTTGCATCCTTCTAGACCAGTAAGTGGCTGGCTTAGTAGACACAGTGCTTGCTTTCAAGCACAGAGACTTTCCCATTACTTGACCAATGGAGAGTTCAAGGGAGACATGTACACATTTCTGAGGCAGATATAAGACAGTGGATTTTCCAAGTCTAAGAGTACTAGATATTTAAACAATGTTAAGCTACTAGTCTTTTCTGGTCCATTTCATTCAAGATCTACTAACTGATCTTGCATGCAACTGGAACATTTTAAAGAACAATACTGACTGTACTTTAGAAATGGAATCTGAATATGCACCTAGGCCAACACAGCAAAACACAGGCATTACTTTTAAAGATTTAGCGGTCTCTGTGCAACAAACGTCTGTGAGAAATTAAAATAAATACTTTTAGGAAAAACAGAACAATAGCTTGAGGATTTGTTATGGGGTTTTTGTGACTCTGTGGAGTATGTGAGCGTGCACTGTCTATGGCAGTACATTGTACTGACAACTAACCTTTCTCAGCATTTATACCAATATATTAGGTTCACTAAGTTGCTCAGGAAGAAAACTGACACTTGCATTGTTTACTTCTTTAATGATGATGCACAGGAATTCAAGAGATGTGATGATGAATAGACCCAAGGTCATGATGTTCTTAGGTGAAAGTGCCAAGGTTGAAATCAGATATTTTGACCGCCTAGTATCAAGTTTCAAACTGTTACGATGAACTTATATTTAGGCTATGAGGACATTAACAACTATACAAAAGAGTCCATCTTCTATATACATTTCTTAATGGTGAAGGCAAGTAGAAATCCAGGGGACAGATGATCAGTGTTCTCTGCCTTAATGTGAATTGGGTAGTCTGAACCTAGACATTCACCTCACAGAATGAATACAAAGGATGACACAGTAAAGAAAAACTAGCAGGAGAAAAAACAATCTATGGTGGATCTTTAAATGTAATAATGTCAGTATCTTGCACTTATCAGTAAAGTATGATTATATATCAAAGAGTGAAAAATTTAGTGTCATTACTTCATGTTCCTGATACTGCATGAATTTTTATTGAACAACGTGTACATTTGAAGATGAAAATTATATATGCTGGGCTGACAGTATGATTCAAAGGATAAATGTATATTTCTTCCAGTGCTTAGGACCTGAGTGGCATTTCTCAGATTCATATGAAGGTAGAAAGAGAGAATAAACTCCACAAACTTGTCCTTTGACCCTTGGACAGATGTCACATAGTATTTATTTCTATATATACACTTTATATATGCATCCACACAGGCAATAATGAATAAGCAATTTAAAAAATAAGATCATAGTAAATGAATGTAGAATCTGTCTATTTTGATCTGTAGTGGCTGAAAGAGGTTAGCAGAGATCTAAAAAGACTTAAAAATGGTCATAAAGTAATAGAAATGTGACATTCAACATAACATTTGTTTAAGTGTAACCTAATGCAAGATGGATTATATCACAGTGCATTAGACTCCCTTTATTTAGGAGAACAAAACATCTCTACTTCATTTCTCTTGAGGTCTTTCCTTGTTTTCACTTTTCCTAGCAGGGAAATCTGTCTTGTATCCCTTCGACCATGTTTATTAATTATGTGCACCAAGACTAGGCATAGGGACTAAATCCACATGTCACTGTTCCTAGCAACACAAAAGCCCTTGACATATAACAAGTGGTACCATGAGCTGAAAGTTACATCCTGTTCCCCTAGATGCGTGTGAGGAGCATCCTCAGACTTCAGAAGAAGGGTCAAAACCATCCTTGGTTGGGGTAAGATGGCCTTTCCATATCCTAACATAGAAAGGTCACTTTCATGATACTTTATTTTTATGGGCATCAGAT
>CABHPH010077918.1:0-12548 GCA_902168325.1 Peromyscus nudipes
AGAACACATACCCTCACCCTCTGAGACCTGCTGGCTGGCTGCAGGTTTCTCCTGCTGGCCAAGACCAGCTCCACTCATGCTGCGGGTCTCATAGCAAGATGGAGGGAGGTGGCCCTTGCCATGCCCCTCTCTCCTTCTCTTCCAGGAAAACGAGGGAGATTAGTAGACAGCAATGAGTAACACTGACATAGACATAAGTACTGGTATATCAGCACTGAGACAGTGGCCTCACTCGCTGTCTCAGTTCAGTCAGGGGGATCCAGTCCCCTTAAACACATGAAACAGAACAGTAACATAGTAACAGTCAGAACACAGACCAAGACAAAGAATGCTCACATTTACATTTACCAGCTGCAGTGAACAGATCTGAAAGTGAGACATTGGGCTAATGGTTTGCAGTCAGGTCACAACCTGCTTAATCTCTCCAGATGAACCAGTCATAGTCAGGAATGGAGGTAGGGGAGAATCTTGAGGTGTGAGAGAATCTTTATTATAACACTTACCAGCCTCTTCCTCTAATTCTGCCATATTGCCAAAATCTAACTGGTCATTGTCATCAAATAACTTTGTAAAAGCATCCACATAAAGCCATCTCTTTGACAGAGCAGAATGTTCAGTTTCAGTTTTTACTTCATTCAGAAAACACTTTATGCCTTTCAGGACGGAGGTCTAAGTTGTCCTGAATGAGTGTCCAGAGGCTGAAAATATCTGTTGTAGGTTTTTCTGGACCATACTTATCATAATACTGCTGTATCTTAACTCCAATACACACTACAAATTCTAAAAATTTACACAGTTGCTTATGTTCTACTTTAGTACCTCTAGCCTTTAAGATATCTTTAAGTAAATGTACAAACAGCTGTTTTCTATTTCCTTGGCCCATACTTATTTTTACACTTGTTCACGAATTTTTTACCTTTCATCTGCTTTTTTATTTACACTTATTACTTTTACTCTTGAGTTAACTCACCACAGCTTCCACTTTTATCGAGTGCACTCCTTTTTCTTCTGTGGTGTCACAGACTCCTCTGTACCCGCCCCCTCGCTGGGCGCCACTTGGTGGGCCTGCTGACAGTCAGCTGGTAGCTGGGTAGAGGCGTGCAGATTGAAGAGACAATGAAGAAGACAGAAAAGAGTCGAGAGATCTGCCAGTCAATGCTGGACAGCAATGCCAGACAGCCTCGAGTTTATTCACAGCCAGCTTATATAGAGTCTTGAAGGACAGAGGTAGAACAATGCACAGCACAGGCATTCAACCACTATCTATGCTGCCTTGCGTCAAGGAGCAGGGAGTTTCATCTTCTATCTCAGTGTACCTGTGACTGGCATCAGCAGCCGACATCTAGATAGTGTGTTCCTTCTTGTGAGCTAATCAGGACTTCCTCATAGCCCTTCAAGGAGACTCTGTGGGCTAATCAGAACTTTCTCACAGCCTTGGAGCAAACAAGCTTGAACTCTATAGATTCAGAATAGACTTCAGATTCAAACTGGGGAACTGAGTCAGTTGTGGGCTCCCACAATACGCTATGTGATTCTGTTTACAAGAACTATAGATATTAGGCAAGTCTATAGACACAGAATTCAAGCATAGACAGAGTCCATCAGCATAGAGCATGGATCACTGGGAACTGATACATGGGGACTGTGGCTGTTGGGAGTGATTCAGTATGAGATGTGGCCTCCTGAAGTCTCTCTGTTCACACATGAAGAAAGCCATTTGATTGATTTCTCCAGGGCCATTCACAGGGCAGAAGAACACACCTCCAATTTTACAGAAGCTGCAGTAAGAAGGAAGGAAGTGAGCAGTGACTCAGGGCCTGGATTCCAGCAGGTCTCTCAGAGGCAGAAAGATGGGGCCATTCTCAACAGGAGCGGAGAGACCTGGCCACCACAGCCCAGTCAGTAGGCCAAGAAGCAGATCTGGTATGTTGGGGGCACTTTGCCAAAGCTACTTTCCTTGGGACTGAGGTCAATGTCCTCAGGAGCCATGGGACTGGACACAGAGAAGTTCTGGAGGATGGTGGTGAAGAAAAGGAACAATTCATTGCAGGCAATTCCTTCACCAAGGCAAATGCCCACTTTCCTGTGGGCACAGAGAATGAGCCATGTGAGCCCCAGGGCAGTACACAACCTTCAGACAACTGTCCTAACCCTACACCCAGGGAACCTTGCTCATTGCAAAGAATAAGAATGGGTCACTCAGAGTCCCATGTCTAGGACCTAGGCCCTGGGATGCAGCCAGTCCCAAGGAACCCCAGACATTGCTGCCAAAAAAAAAAAAGAGTTTCACCCTCAACCTGCAGTTCAAAAAAGTTAAGAGATTCCCAAAACCTTAAAGAATTGGTCCAAGGGCCAGTGTGTCTTTTTAGCATGGAGAGGAGCCTGCCCTGAATCCTGAGAACAAGAGTTCAATCCCCTATGCCCATATATTGCAAGGAGAGACCAATCCCCATAGTCTGTCCTCTGACATAAACACACACTCACCATAGCACACATAAATCAACCATAAAATGTAGAACAATTTGTTGGTGAATGTTTTGTCATTACTTCTGACAGATTTCTAGCTTTTGTTAGATTATCAATGTCCTCTGTTCCCAAAGTATAAGAACCCATTTAGAGTAGGAACCAAGTGAGTATGTGTACACATGTATAATGCGACATCTTTAGTGTTCCCTCCTTTCTCATGTGAGGGATTGGTACCCATAGCATAGGACTGCCCTGAGGGTGGAGGTACTGTTTACAAAGACTCTTAGATAACAACTGGATGGTGTTAAGGGTCCTATATGATCCAGACATGGAGGCACATGTGTGCAAGTGCAGCACTTGGGAGACTGAGGCAGGAAGTTGATGGACTACAGAGCATGGCCTCTGTCTCTCCCCTTTCTCTGTCCTTTCTGTCACCCATCTTCTCCCACAACTTTCTCTCTTTCTCTGTCTTCTCTGTCACTCATCCCCACCCCCACCTTTCTCTCTTTCTCTGTCCCCCATCCCCACCCCCACCTTTCTCTCTTTCTCTGTCCCCCAACCCCATCCCCACTTTTTCTCTTTCTCTCTGCCTCCGTTGTTTCTTCAGATTGAGATGAATGAACTTCAGTAAGTTCCTGAACACAATTGTTCATATAATGGAGAATGGGCAGGAACACATGATAAGGGGCCTACAGCACCCACAGGATTCTGTGAGGCAGAAGAAGTCCTTGTTGGTTTGTCACCTCAGACATGGAGCACCACAGAGCAACAGGAGCCTGAAAGACCAGGAAAAGGCTCTACCACCTGCCCTGTACCTTAATGATTCTTAATCTGCAGCTGGCTGCCTCAGGCCTCTAGGTGGAGGAGGGATTTCCCAGCACCCCTGTGCCCTCCAGTTGTTGGGAAATGGTAAATGTTTACTGGTATCTAGGGAAAGCACGCTATCGACTTGGGTATCCCATTTCCAGATCTCAGATGACATGAGCTTAGAAATTCATGGAGTATCTCTCTGAGATGGTTCTCCTAGAGCTGATTATGCATCCCAGATTCTTTGAGACTGGCTTTTAATGACTAATCTCACTCTCAACACACTGTCCCTATGCCTGGAGCTGGAGATTCAGACACCATTCACGTCCCTTTGACTCCAGTACCCTTTTAGCTTGTTTGTTTGCTTGTTCTCTTGCTGGCATCCCACAGCAGTCTCCCTGAAGCTGTGTCTGTACCGACCATCACTACGTGTCTTATTATCTGTTCTTTAATGCTTGCTTTCTCTAAACTTCCTAGCCAACATCCTAACTCCTCCACCTTCTCTGTCTAACCACATCTGGTCATGCATTCCTTCCATGTCTTCTTCTTACATCCCCTTTCCCAACAACCTGCCTTTCTAAACTTGAGACAGTTCTACAGACAATTCACTTTTATCTCACACCCTACTTGTCTACAACTCTAAAGATCAAACATGAAAGGAGGCCCTTGTCTTGCACAGAGCCAGGGTCACTGAAGTCACTTGGACACTCAAGGGTAGACAATTCTTAGCTGAGACATAGCTCAGCAAGAGAACATTTGCCTGAAATTCCTCAGTTATGAGATGAGAACAGAGAGGCTCAGCAGGAGAACATCTTCTAGAATGCACTAAGGAAAGGCTGGAGGTGTGGGCACTTTCAAAGAGAACTTGCTTACCATACACTCAGCCCTGGGTCCCATCCCTATCATGAGGATATGGGGGGGGGACAACTAAAGTCTAAGGAATTGTCACTGAATGCCACTTTCTCCAAAAGACTGAAAACCTGAATATACAGTTTCAGTATTTACCTCCCATAGAGTCCATTATGCTAAATTATATTTTGCCAGAGGCAGCTTCTGTATGTTGCAAACTAACCAAACACAATAGCCAACCCAACCACTCACTCATTCTTCCAATGAAGAAGAAGTCTCAGTCACTCATAGCAGTTGACCTACCTCAGGCTACTAACCACTCCAACATGGCCAAGTAAGGTAAAAGCAGAGCTGGGACTAATCAAGCTGTGTGTCCATGACTAGCTCCCCATTTTCCGTAGACACCGTGTGCTGACACTAATGGGTGCTGTAACTCTGAGCTTTCTCTGGTTCAGGATATTATCCATCATGAATTGTTTCTTTGCTCAAATACATACTAGTAATTTTGATTTCTCTTACAGTTCAGCAAGTCAGAGTATTAACTACAAACAGAAAGAAGCATGTCAAGACATTCCCCAGCTCCTTAGTGCTCACAGCCAGAGTCAATGCCTCCCCAGCCATCAAAATCCTGCCCAGTTCACAGCAGTGTGGATAGTCTAAGGGCTCATTTAGTTCAAGAGACTCCTTGTGGGACTAGATTCAGGGTGAACTGGATGGTTCAGGCAAAGCAGCTGAAATAGACTCAGTAAACATGGACCTAGTCCTGCTGTGTCCAGAAGGATGAACCTGCCCTCTAGTGTCTGGGAAAGGAAGCACAAGTGGGTCTCACCTATAGAGAAGGGCATAAAAGCTTCATTTTTCTTCAGTGCCCCATTGGCATCGAGGAAGTGGTCAGGATTGGAGGTGTCTGGTTGTTCAAAGTACCGTGGATCATGGAGAGCTGCACTCAGGATGGGGTACACTTCAGTGTTCTAGGAGACATTATGAGACACAAAGATATTAGCATACCCTGATTCCCATCTGCAAACTGTCAGTCCCTAAGAAACAGAATGCTAGGAAACCACAAACAGGCTGAGGTTGGTGATGAGGAGAGTGGAGGATGATCACGGTGTAGAAATGTGGAATTGCAGCTGGTCTCACCTTGGGGAGCAGGTACCCTTGGAACAAAGTGTCTTTGGTGACCCTGTGTGGCAGACCAATTGGGACAAGATCTGAAAATCTCTGACTCTCATGGATGACAGCCTCAGTGTAAGGCACTTTGGTGCGGTCATCAAGGGTTGGTAGGCAATGTGAGCTGATCACTTGATCGACCTCCTTTTGGACTTTCTATGCACAGAAAAGGGAGACAACAGACAATGCCTGCCCCTCTTTTATGGATACAATACATGGTGACTCTGTTTTCTGCCAGTCAATAAGAATAGTGCAGATCAAGGGGACTCTGCTGAGAAAGACACAATGCACTCTTGGGCATGCACACCTGTGCTTCCCTCTGGTACCTGTCTCTATAGCCACACTTAGATCTATATTAGAGTCTCTCTCAAAAGCTCCAACCTTGTTCATAAAAGAGAGAAACAGAAAACCTACAGCAAAGGACTTTTTCATTTATGAATCTAGAGTGAGGGCTGTGTGTTGTGGGGAGATGGTAAGAATTCTCTCCTTTTGAAATATAGTGTTATAAATTGTCTTTCTGCATATTGTTTGAGCCCACAAAAGATTCCTTGTGGGATATGGGCTTGCTTTACACAGCAGGACTGCATTAGGGGATGGCTTGACCATGTGCATGGTCACCAGGTGCCTGGGATGGTCTGTGTTCGGCTGTGCTGGGGGGAGGTCTTTTGCTCCACCCCTTGGCATTTCTTTAAATACCCATTAGTAGAGACAGAAGGGGCTGGTGGGTTTTGATCCAGTCCCTCCCGAGCTATCCTGTGTTTCCAGCTGTCTCTGTCTTCTATACTTCTATCTACGTATTTCTCTCTTCTCCATCCTCAAGAGTACCCTGGGGGAAAAAGAGGGATCTGTCCTTCCTCAAATGGTGCTGGAAACAGGGACAGATCAGGAACTTGCCAAAAGGAGGGCCAGAGCACTCCATGGGAAGTTAGGACATGTCTGGTTATGCAAATTAGAATCTATTTTTGGGAGTGAAGGGGGCTGAAAGACACTCGAGTGAGGCTGCAGTGTATATTTCTTTCTATCAAGGCTTCTTTCTTTTTCTCTCTTTCTTTAAATTCTATCTATGAAAATTGAGGAGTGCAGTAATATAGTGTAGAAAAACCTTAGAAAAGTAGAATGCAAGCATATAGTGTAAGAAAAAATTTAGGATTAGATAAGCAACAAGATGGAGGAACTATGCCCTTATGTTTCTAACTATGGGGCTAGAAACACAAACTAGGAAAAATTTGAGGAAATATCTATCAAAGAAGAGCTTAATGGGGGAGAAAAAGATTCCTGTGGGAAGCTTTTGTTCCCAAGCAGCAGGGAAAGAATTTTCCCTGAAGCAAACGCAGGTGAAATAAAATTTTTCACTATGCAGATGGTGCCACTATATGGAAATACTGTACCATCAGAATTAGTTTCCTCCTGGCAATGAAGCCAAAGTTTAGAGAACAGAAATTCTGGGGAAATCTGGTGGTTTTCCTGTCTCAAAAACTGAAAGTTTTCTTGGGGAAAACAATCTCTCTCTAAAAAAACTAAAAAGCCTTTCCGAACTTTCTCAGATTCTCTTTCTATGAGGGCATAATTAAAGTTACCTGGAATTCTATGGAAAAAACATCTGTGTTTTGCTTTAAGAAAAAACAAAAAGACCTCTTGGAACTAGACAAATCCTCTCTGCTAAGCCCTGTCTCTCTAAGCTAGAGAAAAATAGTGGCCAGAGTTCCCTGAGGCAAAGGCCTGGCAAGAGAGTACAGGCAGAAAATGGAGCATGGGCAGATTCCTCCCCAAAGGTGCAGGACCTGGGGAAAGCTGCTAGTGTAAAAAAAGCAGGGTCTAAGTTTCTAGCAGAAGCTGCACTGGCAGCCTGGGGAAAAGCTGAGGCAGAATGAGATAAGGGAAGCCCCTACCTGCAGATGCAGTCAGCAGACAGACAGAGCTGCAGCCTGAGACAGATGAAGCTCTGCATCTGGGGGAAAGGAACAAGCAGGGACAAGACGATCTATCTTACCTTTTCAGAGGGGAAAAAGTTTCTCTTAAAGAGCCGTGAAAAAGCTTTGTTTCAAGTGATTTCACTTTCTCTCGCTGACCTGGTAACTCGGAAGAGCAAGGTCCAAGGGAATTTTGCTTTAGGCACATAAGAACCTGCCCAAATATGGGCAAGCAGGTGGGTATGATTCAATTCTAGGGGCAGTATCAGCACAGGAAAACACATATCAATGCCCACTCTGGGAGAGAATAGACATCTCCAATGTCCCGTGGTGGAAAAGCAAAAAACTTGACTCAAACCTCTGATGCTAAAAGCAGAAACTTGACTTTAGCTGTCTAAAGGGAAATAGAAGTGGCATACTCAAAAGGCATTATGGAAAATGTAGTCTATAAGGTCATTTGTAACAGTGGGCTGATATAGAGAAATGGACTATGAGAAATGTAGTTTTTTTTTTTTTTTAGATAAAACCGGCAGTACTGCCCCAAGAAACTGTTTTTCAGTTGAAAGTGAAGTTTCTTTCCTAAGTACTGCTTACCTCTCAAAAAACAAGAAACAGGTGATCAAAAGCTTGCCTCTCAAGAGACATTTAAAATACTAATACTGTTTATTAACAAGCCACTTCTAAACCCTTAAAGCAAAGGAAAGTGATTCCTACAGTGGGAAATTACTTTAGGCATAGGAAAAATTTATGGGCAAGTAAAAACAAAAAAAGTTGGGTTGTGTTATGAGATACTAGAGAGGACAATGAGAATAATCGGGAGTTGTGCAATAAATGATTACTTTGCAAATCTAATAGGGGGCCAAGGGAGCAGGCACTCAAAAAGAAGTGACTGCATTGCAGATGGGCATTGGTTTAATGGTGAAAGAAGTTCTCCCTCCCTCTCTTTCCCTCCCTCCTTCCTTCTCTATCTCTCTTCTGTATAAATAAAGAAATGTGAAGTCTTGCATAAAAAGAGAGGTCAAAGGATGGGCATGTGCTTCTCATCTCAGCATTTGGGAGGCTGAGATTAAGTGTCAGTCCTTGCCTGGGGAAATTAGCAAAACTCTATCTCCAAATTAAAACTTTCAAAAGGGCTGGTGATGAACCACACTGGTAGAGCACTTGCCTGGCCTCTACCAGTCACAGGTGAGGAATCCTGGATGTACCTTTGTGGTAGGGCACTTTCCAAGCAGGTCTAAGGTCCTAGATTCAATCCTCATTCAGAAAGAGGATGAGAGATGAAGAGGGGGTATGATGACATGTAGAGGGAAAAGTAGGGACAAATATTTTAGTCACAGAGATTGGTAATACAGAGATATAGAGATAAACAGACAGAAAGAAAGAAGCCATGAGTCTGGAAGAAGGATAACAAAAGAGTAAGATGAAGGCCAGAGACTTGGGGACTTACAGAGAGTGTTGGGAATGCCACTCAGTCCCTTCACCTGAGAGGATGCACTGGGGTATCTTGGTTCACTTTCATTATCAACTTGACTAAATTTAGGATCACATCAACCGTAGCTCCGGGTGTGACTTTTTAAGAGAACTTCTACAAATTTTTAATTGAATAAGGAATCCCTACCCTGACTATGGGTACCTCCATTAATGGGTGGTTCCTGAATGAAATAAAAAGAAGAATTCATGATGAACACAAGGATATGTCTACCTCTGGTTCATGGCTGTGGATACATTGTGACAATTTTTGACATATTTCTGTCACCACACCTTCCCTGCCAGCATGGATGGTACCCTCAAAACAAACTCTTTCCTCTTCCTGTTGACACTTGTCAGGTTCTTACTCATAGCAATGGACAAGTAATTACTTCTGAAAATTTGTACAAAGAGAGAGTTGTCACTGTGATAAACCTGACCATGTGGTTCTTGGGGTTTTTTGGAACTGGTTTATTGAAAGAATGTGGAATTCTAAAGAAGCCCCAAAGTGTCCTGCCGGCTACCTCTCAAATAACCACATGGAGACTTCTTATTAATTATAAAAGCTCAGCTGATTGCTTAGGCCTATTTCCAACTATCTCTTACAACTTACATTAACCCATATTTCTTATCTATGCTCTATCATGTGGTGGTACCTTTTTTCCAGCATGGCACGTTCATCTTGTTTCTCCCTGTGTCTCCTAGTAACTCTGCTATTCCTCTTCTCAGCATTCTCTCAGTTTGGCTCTCCTGCCTAAACTTTTCCTGCCTAGATACTGGCCAGTTAGCTTTTTATTAAACCAATAAGAGCAAAACATCTTCACAGTGTAAAAAAGGATTATTCCACAGCAGATGCCTCTGTCGGGGTACTCTGAGGGCCATGTCTGGGTTTGGGGTCCTATGGCAGATGGGATCAGTGTTGATGCTAGTGGCCCACGTTACTTCCAGGAGCCATGGAAGAGCTAGCCCTGGAGGTCTGGCCACCAGAGAACTGGTTCCACCCCTTGCAGGCCACATCAGAAGAGGCCCACTAATAGAAAAACTGGGCCCCAATGGTTTGGGCACAGATGAACTGGTCCTTAGCATTGATGGCCCTGGGAGAAATGCCTCTCCCCTCCCCTGCTGCTCAAAAAGAAAGTTTGCCCCTCACT
The DNA here is from genome assembly GCA_902168325.1 of Peromyscus nudipes. Taxonomy (NCBI): domain Eukaryota; kingdom Metazoa; phylum Chordata; class Mammalia; order Rodentia; family Cricetidae; genus Peromyscus; species Peromyscus nudipes. The sequence continues at coordinate 9,821 of CABHPH010077918.1, forward strand.
TAGGAGAGCTGGTCCCAACCCTCACCATTCATGTAGGAGAGGTGGCCTTGACCCTTGCCTGAAAGGTTCAGTCCCAATGGAGGCCCAGACTGACCAACTCAGCTACCACCCAGGCTCACGTCCTGGGCTTTGAATTGGCCTACCTCAACATTTACCCAATCTATGACCTGCTGAAGCACATAAACAGACCGGGCCTGTACAACCATAGATGCAGGATCTCCATGACTTGAGGTAACAGCAGGATATCAGACAGGACTTTCCATGAGGGTATTAATGGTGTGTCACAAGTCAGGGGCCTTGAACCAGACCAACAACTCATTGCAATGAACATTTGCAAGTAAAGCTGCTTGGTATACTTCGTGACACACCACAGGTCCCAAGGCCACTAGGACAAATGAATATGTGATGGGGAGGTAGGAAAGATGGAGAAGCGAAATGTTTTCCTCCTTTTTTAAATTTTCTTTTCTTGTGGGGGAGGCTATAAGATTGGAGGACAGACATGGGAGGACTTGGAAATGAGTGGGATTGGGGTGCATGTTGTGAAATTCTGGACTGTTCAATAAAGAGAATTATGTTAATGAAGATAAAAGAATGAATTGTTTAATCAGTGAAGGATATTTCATGAAAAGGCAGCTGTAGGACAGTGGCAGGGGTTACTGCTCACTGCTCTGATTCAAGTCCATGGTGATAAGGAGCCAAAAGTAGAGCAGGAAGATAGGAGAACTATGCAATTTTGAAAAAAAAAGAAAGGAAAAGAAAAGAAAAGGATAAAGAAAAAAAGAAAGAAAAGAGAAACATGAGAGAGTTTAAAGTTGCAGACAATGTGGGTTCAGAGGAAGCAGTTAGAACTGTTAGAATAATCAGCAGCATTGAGGACAAATTTGTGTGAAGAAGCAACCTGCCTCCATCTTTGGACTGAAAACCAACTTATAGTAAATACAGACTAGGTTCATTGCTGTTTATGATTAAACCTCTGTTCCTCAAGGATTCGGCCATGCCCCAACTGTAACCTTAGCTACCAATGGTTCTCTGCTGCCTATGGTGATATTTTTCTTTTGTACCAAAATGTTAATTGTATGTTAATAAATAAAGTTGCCTGGGGGTCAGAGCTATTAGCAAGCCATAGGAAAGCAGGGCAGTGGTGGTGTACGCTTGTGATCACAGCACTTGGTAGACAGAGCTAGGTAAGTCTCTGTGTGTTCAGGGATACAGCCAGCATTGGATACACATGCCTTTAATCTCAATACCAACCATAGAACACCTGGAGGTCTATACAAACAGGCCGTGATGAGGCAGTCCTGTGGTTGGGTTTACAACCAATGAGAAGGCAGAACAGAGACTATATAAAGACTTTAACACAGGAAGTAGCGGCTCCTTCGGAGAGGTAGGATCACTGCAGGAGGAAGGGTAAGGTTTTAGCTCTTAGCTCTGACCTCTTGGCTTTCTTCTTTGCATTGGTTCTGTGTTTCTTATTTATAAGACCGTTGGTTACATCTACAACTGCCTGTTCCAGGAATGGCAAACATTTCTTTGTTTCGAAAGGTTTTTTATAACCATCTTGTGACCCTACCTTTGTTTCAAAAGGGTATATGACCACCTGTAACTACCTTATTAAGACCACCTGTTGTGATTGCCTGTTATGTGCTGCTCCTGAAACCTTGCCTATTTCCCCCTATTTGGATATCCTCTACCCCAAAGCTCTACAAATGCCTTGTCTTCTTCATGTCCAATGCTGACATCTTGAACCTTGCTTTTGGGGGAGGCATCCTGTGTGCATGAATAAAAAAGCTTGTTTTAATTCATTTGGCCATGATGATATGGGTCAGTTGTGCTTCACATCCCATCTTTGGGAGTAACAATAGGAAAGCTGCCCTGAGGGCAAGACTGCACCCACTCTAGGCTTCAGTTTGTAAATTGCACATTTCCTTTCTAAAAAATTGTCATCTAGTAAATGTTACCCGAGGGTCAGAAAACAGTGGTCAACAGTTCTTCAGGCTACAGAACAATGTGATCCATGGAGCAAGGCAATGGTTGATCTAGCATTAGAACTTGGCAGTGTTCTAATGTGGAACTGGTTTGGCAGACATGAAGGATATAAGAGTGATGGGCTCCTGGAGACTTACATCAAAGTTCCAGAAAGCTGCTGAGGTCCAGCACCAAATGGCATGGTTGGATTCCCTTAATGGGTCCCTGCCTGATAAGCTGCTACATGAAGCTGGGCACCTGAAGCCTAAATTGGAATAGAGACCCCAAAATGCTGGAGATGTTTGAATCATGGAATGTACACCAAGGAAAATGAAGGCACCAAGACAAGCCAACTCAAGAGAAAAGTCACTTTGCTGAGGTGCCAGAGCTTGAGTGACAGGGCTGTCCCCAGACCAGTGAAGCCCAAGTGATTCCATCACACTTCCCAGGTGCTGAGTATGGAGCTTCAGAATATGGGGTTTTCCCTGTGGATATGGAGGCATTTTCTCAATTGAGCCTCCCTCTACCCAAATGAGTCTAGCTTGTATCAATTCACATAAAACTAGCCAGCACAGGGACACAGCAAGTAGAATACCCAGCAGAATAAAAAAATGGACATACTTCACCAGACATAGTGATACATATCTTATCTGAACTACCTGGGGGAATGAGGCAGGTAGATTAGGAATTCAAGAACAGCCTGGGCTGCATACTGAGACCCTGTGTGTGTGTGTGTGTGTGTGTGTGTGTGTGTGTGTGTGTG
>CABHPH010077919.1:0-11134 GCA_902168325.1 Peromyscus nudipes
TATCACTTCATATGTCTTCCCAACTCATTGTGTTAAACAACATCATGTTAAATAGCAAACGCCATCAAATGAAGTCTACAACTACCAGGTGAATTTTTTTGCCCATTCATTTACAGGATATATACATTTTTGTGCTGAATTAGTCAAGCTGAATAATTATGATGGAAATTAAAGGACCTTTAAAGCTTAAATATATTTATTATCCAACCCTTTACAGAAAAAAAAGTTTAGTGCTATGAATTTCCCTCTTAGCACTGCTTTCATAGTGTCCCATAGGTTTGGGTATGTGGTGTCTTCATTTTCGTTGATCTCTAGAAATTCTTTAATTTCTTTCTTTATTTCTTCCCTAACCCATTGGTGACTCAGTTGAGCATTATTCAGTTTCCATGAGATTGTAGGTTTTCTGTAGTTTTTGTTGTTGTTGAAATCTAACTTTAAACCTTGGTGGTCTGATAGAACACAGGAGGCTATTCCAATTGTTTTGTATCTGTTGAGATTTGCTTTGTGGCCAAGTATGTGGTCGATTTTGGAGAAGGTTCCATGGGGTGCTGAGAAGAAAGTATATTCTTTTTTGTTAGGATGGAATGTTCTGTAGATATCAATTAAGTCCATTTGGGTCATGACGTCAGTTAAGTCCTTTATTTCTCTGTTAAGTTTCCATTTAGGAGATCTGTCCAGTGGTGAAAGTGGGGTGTTGAAGTCTCCCACTATTAATGTGTGGGGTTTTATATGTGGTTTAAGCTTTAGTAGTGTTTCTTTTACATATGTGGATGCCCTTGTGTTTGGGGCATAAATGTTCAGAACTGAAACTTCCTCTTGGTGGATCCTTCCTGTGATGAATATGTAATGCCCTTCTAGATCTCTTTTGATTGATTTTAGTTTGAAGTCTATTTTGTTGGATATCAGGATGGCTACACCCGCTTGTTTCTTAAGACCATTTGATTGGAAAGTCTTTTCCCAGCCTTTTATTCTTAGGTAGTGTCTATCTTTGTATTTGAGGTGTGTTTCTTGTATGCAACAGAAAGATGGGTCCTGCTTTCGTATCCATTCTGTAAACCTGTGTCTTTTTATAGGTGAATTAAGTCCATTGATATTAAGAGATATTAATGACCAGTGGTTGTTCATTCCTGTTATTTTTTGGTGGTAGTGTGTCTGTATTCTTATCTTTGGGGTTTACTGCTGTGGTGTTATCTATTGCCTGTGTTTTCAAGGGTGTATCTGAATTCCTTGGGTTGGAATTTTCCTTCTAGTGCTTTCTGTGGGGCTGGATTTGTAGATAGGTATTGTTTGAAACTGGTTTTGTCTTGGAATGTCTTGTTCACTCTGTCTATGATGATTGAAAGTTTTGTCAACATCCCTAATCATTAGGGAAATGCAAATCAAAACAACTCTGAGATACCACCTTACACCAGTCAGATTGGCTAAGATCAAAAACACTGAGGACACCTTGTGCTGGAGAGGATGTGGAGCTAGGGGAACTCTCATCCACTGCTGGTGGGAATGCAAGCTTGTACAGCCACTGTGGAAATCAATATGGCGCTTTCTTAGAAAATTGGGAATCAATCTCCCCCAAGATCCAGCTATACCACTCTTGGGCATATACCCAAGGAATGCTCAACCATACCACAAGGGCATTTGCTCAGCTATGTTCATATCAGCATTATTTGTAATAGCCAGAACCTGGAAACAACCTAGATGCCCTACAACCGAAGAATGGATAAATAAACTGTGGTACATATATACAATGGAATACTACTCAGCAGAGAAAAACAACGACATCTTGAGGTTTGCAGGCAAATGGAGGGATCTAGAAAAAATCCTCCTGAGTGAGGTAACCCAGACTCAGAAAGACAAACATGGTATGTACCCACTCATAGGAGAATACTAGTTGTGGAACAAGGATGACTGGTCAGCCACTCACAACACCAGGGAGGCTACCTGGAAAACAGGACCCCAAGAAAGACACGGGGATCGTCCAATGATGGAGAAATGGATGAGATCTACATGAACAGACTGGACGTGAGTGGGGATAATGAGGGGCGAGGGGCGAGGGAAAGAGAACTTGGGGGAGCGGGAGATCCCAACTGGATCAAGTGCAGAGAGGAAACACAGGGAATGTTCATGATAAATGAAGACCGCATGAGAATGGGAAGAGGCAGAGTGCTGGAGAGGCCCACAGAGATCCACGGAGATGCCCCCACCTTAGACTGCTGGCAATAGTCGAGAGGTAGCCCGATCTGACCTACCCTGGTGATAGGATGGCCAAACACCTCGATTGTCGTACTAGAAGCCCCATCCAGTGACTGAGAGAACTAGATGCAGATATCCACGGTCAGGCCCTGGGTGGAGCTCCGGGAGTCCAGTTGGCGAGAAGGAGGAGGGTTTATGTGAGCTAGAGTTGTTGGGACCAGGGATGGATGGAATACAGGGACAAGTGGCCAAACAAACGGAAACACATGAACTGTGAACCAATGGCTGAGGGGCCCCCAACTAGATCAGGCCCTCTGAATGGGTGAGACAGTTGATTGGCTTGATCTGTTTGGGAGGCATCCAGGCAGTTGGACCGGGTCCTGTGCTCAGTGCATGAATTGGCTGTTTGAAACCTGGGGCTTAGTAGAGACCCTTGGCTCAGCCTGGGAGGAGGGGACTAGACCTGCCTGGGCTGAGTCCACCAGGTTGATCTCAATCCTTGGGGGAGCCTTTACCCTGGAGGAGATGGAAAAGGGGGGTGGGCCGGGGAGAGGGGGGGCGGGGTGGCAGGAGGGGTAACAGGGGGAATCTATGACTGATATGTAAAGTTGAATTATATTGTAAAATAAAATAAAATAAATTATAAAAAAAAAAAAGTTGATCACCTCAGGATTATTGTTTTGTTGACTGTATAGACTTAGGAAAGTGATGAAGAGAATATTAGCAATTAAAAAAAAATCAACCAACAGCTGGGCCAACGCCAGAGGCCATGTTGATGTCTGAGGGCCATTCTACCATTGGGGCCATACTGATCTGACTGGCCTGTGCTACCACCTGAGGTCATGGTGATGTCCAGGCCAGTGCTGTAGACAAGGGTCATGTCTGAATCCATGGCTACCACAGCCTGGGTTTGTACTGATGTCCGTGACCTGTATTACCACCAAAAGTCATGTGGATGCTTGTGGTCTGGGCTGTGGCCTGAAACCATGTTGATGTCCCAGGGCTATGCCTGTTTGGCAGTGAGAGAGTTGGCCCTGCCCCTCACTGGCTGCCACAAGGTAGTGCCAGTGGTGGCATGGGTGTGGGGAGAACAGGTCCTGGTGGCATTGACACAGGAGAGCTGACCCACGTGGCATGGGCAGAGAGTGTCAGCAGAACCATAACTGCAGGATCTCTATGACTTGGGGCAACAGCAGGTTAGCAGAGAAGCATCTCAGTGAGGGGCCAGTATTGGTGGTGTAGCAGAAGCCAAAGGCCTTCAACCAGACCGACAACTCATTGCAATGAACATATGCAAGCAAAGCTGTTTGGACAAAAGAGTATTACTGAGTGACACACTGCAACTTCCAATACCACTACGACAAACAAATAGAGATGGGGAGGTGGGAAAGACAGTGTAGTGCAGTAGCACACACAGAAGAATTAAAGACAGCTCTGAAGGGGGTGAGAGAAGGCTGTGGTTGATAGAGGAGCAGGTCATTGCCCAGAGGGGTCAGCGAGAAGTTTTTGTTTGTTTTTTAATTTTATTTTTTTTTAATTTCCTTTTGTGGGGGACGTTACAAGGCTGGAGGGAAGACATGGAAGGAGTGAGAAATGAGTGGTATTGGGGTACAGGATGTAAAATTCCCAAAGAATCAATTAAAAAAATTATGTTGGAAACAATTAACCAGCAGGATGGTGGTGGCACATGTCTTTAATCCCAGCACTCTGGAGGCAGAGGCAGAAGGTTCTCTGTAAGTTCGAAGCCAGCCTGGTCTACAGATGGAGTTCCAGGTCAGTAGGGCTACAAAGAGAAACCCTGTCTAGAAAAAACAAAAACAAAACCAACAAACAAAATCAACAAACAGATAATATAACCACCTTGTTGTTGCAATGGAAGAAATGTAGTACTGATATGAATACTGGTTGATTATTTTCACTCATGTTATGGAAGAATACAAAAACCCAAATAGCAAAGATACATATGTGTGTGTACTCAATGGCATGAGTAATTTCTTTGCTGAGCCAGATAAGGGTTTTCAAATACTGGAGGAATAATTCTTCAAATTTTTATGTTATTCTTAATGTGCCAGTTGTAAGTTCCACACCATTTTAAATTTAATTATCCTACTAACAGCAAGAATAGAAAAACAATAAAATCAATGAAAGAAAAAATTGGTACTTTGTAGAATTTAACAGTATTGACAAATGGTCTCTGAGAAGGACTGAAAAAAGACTTAAATTACTAAAATCAATAATAAAAGTGGAGACATTATTACCAGGTCTATAGAAATAAAAATGGTGATAGCAGTATACAAACAAGAATTGCAAGGGAAAGAGTTGGACAACCTAGTAGAAATGCAAATCCTACCAAAATTAATAATGAGTAACTAGAAAATCTGAGTAACCTGTAAGAAGCCTGAATTGATAAATAAAAATCTCCCACAAAGAGCCAGTGGCGTAGGTAAGCCAAATGGAGAACTTCACCTCTCCCCCCTCAGTTCCATCCCCAGCTCTGCCAACAGACCACCTGCTGCAGCCTCCCTTCCCCCTCCCTCATTTCCATGGATCCCACAAATCTTCTCCCCCAAACTTCCTCTCCCCCATGGCTTTTACCCAGCCCCCAACTCCAGTAGGCATTCCCTGGGAACACACAGGCCTCACAGGCCAGAGAGACAGTCAGGCTAACTGTGGATTTTCACCTCCTCCCCTGCAAATCCAATCCCCAAATCTAGCCTGCACCTCTGCAGCAGACCATCTGCTGCAGCCTCCCCTCTTCTCTGCCCTAATGTCCAGTGGATTTCACAGATCTTCTCCTCTGACCTCCCTCCTATTATCCCTACTCCAGCAGACTTTCTTTGGGATTCTGCCAGCCCAGCCCCAGTTTCATCCCCAGCTCTGTGAAAGACTACCTGCTGAGGCCTTTCCTTATTCCCTGCCCCTATTCCCAGGGGACTAAGCAGATCCTGGTGAAACATCCTGTTTTCCTCCCTATGGTAGACCTCCTCAGCTCTCCCCAGCCCACCCCCATTCCCAAGTGTCAGCTCTCAATACCTAGAAACACATTGTACCTGGAAAACCCCAGTGGCCACAACCTGTCATAATCCCAGAAAAATTTCCTACCAGGCAACACACTGCCACCACACACTTGTAAGAACTAAAGAGGGCAACACAAACCAAGGGGGAAATCCCCAGCCAACAAAGACAAAAATAGATAACAGCACCTACAACTACCATTATCCCAAACCCTGATGCCTACATGCCAGCACAAAAACCACAATCAGTAAGAGCCAAGATCAGCACAGCCAAGCACCAAGCTGAGCTCCAGGAGTCCAGTCAAAGAGAGAGAAGAGGGATTCTATGAGCAAGGGGCATCAAGATCATGATGGGGAAACCTACAGAGACAACTAAACCAAACTAGTTGAAACTCATGAAATTTAGACCAACAGCTGTGGAGCCTCCATAGGACTGGACTATGCTCTCTGCATAAGCGAGACAGTTGTGTAGCTTGGTCTGCTTAAGGGGCCCCCTGGCAGTGGAATCAGGATCCATCCCTGGTGCCGGAGCTGGCTTTTTGGAGCCCACTACCTATGATGGGACACACCTTGCACAGCCTTGATGCAGGGGGAGGGGCTTGGTCCTGCCTCAACTGAATGTACCAGGCTCTGCTGACTCTCCACGGGAGAATTTACCTTTTCAGAGGAGGGAATCGGTGGGTTGGGGAGGGGAAGCTGAGGGTGAGCTGGAGGAGGGAAGAGAGGGGGATCTGTGGCTGGTAGGTAAAATGAATAAAAAATTTCTTAATAAAAAAAGCATAAAAATTTTTTAAAAATTAAATTGCTTTTAAAAAAAGAGCCAGGATCAGTATGTCTCCACTATAGCTCAACAACCCTAGCACAGTATACCCTGAGAAATGCAAGATAGCTAAGCACAAGACAAAGACCTTAAAATAGACTTTATGAATATGATAGAGGTCCTTAAATCCATTAAAGAAACCTATGAAAGCACAAACTAAAGGAAATCTGGAAATGAGAAATTTAAGAACTCAAACAAGAATGTTAAAGACAAGCTGCACCAACAGAATACAAGAGATGGAAGAATCTCAGGCACTGAAGACACATTAGAAGAAATGGATACCTTGTTCAAAGAAAATGTTCAATCTAAAAAGTCCTGGCACAAAACACCAAGGAAATCTGGACCACTGTGGAAAGACCAAATCTAAGAATAGTAGAAATAAAAGAAGGAAATGAAACCCAGATCAAAGACACAGAAGGTATTTTCAACAAAATCGTAGAAGAAAATTTATGTGCTCACTCATAAGCAGACATTAGCCGTAGAATGGAGGATAACTATGTTACAATCCACAGACCCAAGAAGACTAGGTAACAAGAAGGGTTCAAGGTGGGATGATTAAATCTTCCTGGGAAGGGGAAATAGAAGAGATTTTGTGAGTGGACTGTGGGTGGGGGGTGCAGGGGTGGGAATGGGAACATGAGGGATCAGGTTGGGGGCATGGAGGGGGAATACTAAAAGAGACAACTGGAAAGGGGGTCATTTTAGGGTCAGGTAAAAACCTGGCACAAGAGAATCTCCCAGGAATCTACAAGGATGACTCCAGCTTAGACTCCTAGCAATAACACATACGTAGCCAGAACTGGCCATCTTCCTATGACCAAATTAGTGCCTAGCCCAATTGTCATCAGAGAGGCTTCATCCAGAAACTGATGGAAACAGATGCAGACCCACAGCCAAACATTAGGCAAAGTTCAGGGAATCATGCAGAAGAGGGAGAGAATGGATTGTATGAGCCAGAGGGGTCAAGGACACCATAAGAAAACTCACAGAATCAACTAACCACGGCTCATAGGGGCTCACAGTGACTGAACCAACAGCTAGGGAACCTGCAAGGGACTAATCTAGGCACTCTACATATATGTGACAATTGTGTAGATTGGTCCTCTTGTGGGACTCCTTACAGTGGGAACAGGGTCTATCTCCGACTCTTTTACTGGCTTTTGGGACCTGAATTCTCATACTGAGTTGCCTTGTCTAGCCTTAATACCTGCGGAGGTGCTTAGTCTTACTACAACTTGATATGCCATGTTTTGTTGATATTCATGGGAGACCTGCCCTTTCCTAAACAGAAACAGAAGGAGTGGGAACGGGGGGGGGGTAGAAGGGGGGGGGGGGGGGAGGAAGGGACTGGGAGGAGAGGAGGGAGAGGAAACTGTGGCCAGGATGGGATGTAAAATAAATAAATAAATTTATATAAAACATTGTCCCTAAATTAAAGGAGATGCCTATCAAGGTACAATAAGCATACAGAACACCAAATAAATTGGACCAGATAAGAAATTCCCTTCAGCACATAATAATCAAAGTATTAAACATACAGAACAACAGAGAATATTAAAAGCTGTAAGGGGATGCTGGGTGGCAGTGGCACACGCCTTTAATCACAGCACTGAGGAGGAAGAGCCAGGAGGATCTCTATGAGTTCGAAGCCAGCCTGGTCTACAGAGCAAGATCCAGGACAGGCACCAAAACTACACAGAGAAACCCTGTCTGGAAAAACCAAACCAAACCAAACAAACAAAAAGCTGTAAGGGGAAAAGATCAAATGACATATAAAGTCAGACCTATTAGAGTAATACCTGACTTCTCAGTGGAGACTACAAAAGCCAAAAGGGCTGGGATAGATGTTCCACAGACTTTAAGAGACCACAGACGCCAGACAAGAATACTATACACAGAAAAACTTTCCATCACCGTAGATGGAGAAAATAAGACAGTCCATGATTAAAAAAAAAAAAATCCAGCCCTACAGAAGACACTAGGCAAAAAACCACACCCAAGAAAATGTAAGAAATACATAATCCTAGACCAGCAAATCAAAAGAGATGAAGCACGCACACAACATTGACAACAAAGGAACAGGAATCTACACTGCTCATTGATCTCTCTCAATATCAATGGCCTCAAATCCCAAATAAAAAGACGTAGACTAACAGAATGGATGCGAAAACAGGATCCATTCTTTTTGCTGCATTCTAGTAACACATGTTAACATCAAAGATAGACATCACCTCAGAGTAAAAGGATGGGAAAAGATATTCAAAACAAATGGACTTAAGAAACAAGCTAGTGTATCCATTTAAATATCTGACAAAATAAACTTCAAACCAAAACTAATCAGAAGAGACAGGGAAGGACACTACATACTCATCAAAGGAATCCACCAAGAGGACATTTCAATTCTCATCACTTATGCACCAAACACAAGGGCACACACGTTCATAAAAGAAACACTGCTAGAGTTTAAATCACATACTGACCCCTCACACACTGATAATGGGGGATTTCAATACTCTGCTCTCTCAGTAGATCATCCAAACACTAAGAGAATTGCTGGCGTTAAATGATGTCATAAACCAAATGGAAGCAATAGATATTTAATACAGGACATTTCACAAGAGAATGCACCCTATATTCTTTTGATAGAATATTGAAAATATATAAAGAACTCAAAAACTAGATATCAAGAAAACAAATACAATTTAAAAAATGAACTACAGATCTAAACAGAGAATTCTCAAAGAAGAAACTCAAATAGCTGAGGAACACTTAAAGAAATATTTAACATCCTTATTCATCAGAGAATTGCAAATAAAACTACTTTGAAATTTCACCTTACATCGATCCAAATGGCTAAGTAAAACAAATGACAGTTCATGCTGCTGACAATGTGGAGGAAGGGGAGGCTCATCCATTGCTGGTGGGAGTACGAACTTGCACAGCCATTGTGGAAGTCAGAGTGGCAATTCCTCAGGACAGTGGGAGTCGAACCACTTCAAGATCCAACTCTTAGACATACCCAAAAGTTGCTTCATCCTACCATAGAGACATGTGCTTGACCATGTTTACTGATGCTCTATTCATAAGATTCAGAAATTGGAAACAACCTAGACGTCCTTCAACACAAGAGTGGATAAAGAAAATTTGATACATTTACATTTTTAAGCAATAAAATTCACAGGTAAATGGCTGGGAATTAAAAAAAATTTATCCTGAGTAAGGTAAATCAGACCCAGAAAGAGAAATATGGTATGTGTTCGCTTCTTTGTGGATATTAGCTGTTAATTGAATGATAACTAAACTACAGTCCATAGAACCACAGGGGTTAGGTATAGATAGGGTAAGGGCCTCAGGAGGCAGGCAGACAGATCTCCCTAGGAAAGGGAAATAGAATAGATATTTACAGACAGATGGGAGAAAACTGGAACAGGAGGATCAAGTAGGAGGAGGGAAAGAAGAGGGAATGAAGGAGGGAATATGGGAGAGACAGCTAAAATTAAGGGCTATTGGAGGAGTATTAATACAGTAGACGCTTCCTAAAATATATACACATATGAAATTGTCCAATAATGGGAGAGAAAGAGCTCCAACTGGTCATCTCTTGTCACCAAATGAAGCTTCCAGGATTGGGTTACAACTGATTGAATTGTCAGCCAAAAGGTCCCCACGGGAACCACTAAATAAAGCAGGCTGTTGCCAAAACTATCGGCTGCTCTCCACAAACTGATGGCAAGGTTCCATTACTAAAGACAACACCTCCAATACTCATTGAACAAGAAGCCAAGCTGGTGCCTACATACAGTCTTCACCCCTACATTCTAGTGCCTTTGGTACAGGAAGGCACTCTTTCTGCACACCACCAAAAGAGAAACATAAAAACACCAACCCAGCCACAAAACCTTTGATCTACAATGGTGTCCTGCCTGCCAGATACACTAATGTAATGGTAGCACAAAGTTTATACGAGTAACCAATCAATATCTGATTTGACTTAAGGCCCACTCCACAAGATGGAAGCCATACCCAACACTGCTTAGGTGACCAAGAACCTGAGACTAAATAATCCAGAGACCTAGGGTAAAAGCAAATACTACTACTGGTCTAAAAGAAAAACAAACAAAAAACCCATAAAGCCAAAAAAAACTATCAATAAAATGACTCCTAATGACATTCTGCTATACTAATGGATCAGTGCCTTGCTCAGCTGTCATCAGAGAAGCTTCCTTCTGCAGTATATGGGAACAAATACAGAGACCCACAGACGGACAATATTCAGGGAGTGAAGAGACTCAGCCCTAAACTGGAATGGAACTTGGAACACTCAGCCCTAAACTGGATGTTTCCATCAAATCCCTCACCTCAGAGCTCAGGGAACCCTGTGGAAGTAGAGGCAGAGAGAGTGTAAGTGCCAGAGGAGATGGACAACACACCAAGGAAACAAGACCCTCCAAATCAGCGGTTTGCAATCTGTAGGTTGTGAGCATTGCTCAGTAGCAAAATTACAGTTATGGAGTAGCAATGAATATAAACGTAAGGTTGGGGATTCCTAAGACCACTAGAAATACGTGTTTTCTGATGGTCGCTACCTGTAAGTTGAGAACTGCTGCTCTAAATCAACAGGATCCATGCTCATATGAACTCACAGATACTGAGGCAGCATGCACAGGTCCAAAACCAGATGGGGTCCTAGAACTGAAAGAAGTGGACACATGCCCCCTACCTAACTCAGAAGCTATCTCTAATTGATAACCATCTTGAAAATAAAAATTTAACTTTCTCCAAGGGATTCTCACTGAGGAAACAAACTACTCTTAAGGGTAGGTTGCATGCCCAACAGTGGATGGCCAACAGAAAATGCCCTCAATGGCATCTTTGGAGGTTTTCTTCTCTTACAGTGTCAGGGAAGGGGTTTTCCTTTTTTGTTTGTTGGTTTATGTTAATTTTATCATCTTATTATTTTTTAATTTTTATTACTTTAACTTTATCTGTATTTTTTTTGTTCTCTTTGTTTACCCTACATGTCCTTTGTGTACATATCATGGCTTCCAGTTTAGTGTTTATATGGGATTCCTGAGTGTGTGAATGAATAGATCTGTTTCTTGTGCCTTCT
>CABHPH010077923.1:0-12639 GCA_902168325.1 Peromyscus nudipes
CTTCTATTTAAATATGTCTCACCTCTAACACCTCATCTGAAAGGGACGGGACATAAGAACTAGTCCTTTGGGGGCTGGAGAGATGGCACAGAGATTATGAGCACTGGCTGTTCTTCCAGAGGTCTTGAGTTCAATTCCCAACAACCACATGGTGGGTCACAGCCATCTGTAATGAGATCTGGTGCCCTCTTCTGACCTGCAGGTGTATATGCAGACAGAACCTAGTCCTTTGGTTTCTGAGCCCTCACATTCTCATCCTCTGGCCAAGGGGTCTGAAAATGTCTTTCTTTCATAGAGAGGATTCAGAGCATCTTGCTCTGCCAATGAGAGCCTCAGACACTCCAATTCTACTCAGAAAGACTTAGTTTTTCTCCCTGTCTAGGGGGAAATGAAACTTTTTCCCAATGCCCATTAGCCAGAAAATGTCTTCTTTTGCCTGAGGAGGACTCAGTCCTTCCAGCTCTTGTAAGGGATCCATAGATCTTGTTCTATTGAATATGTATGCCTGATATATCCACAACTGTCTAGAATTGCATCCACCTTTCTCCCTGCTATGTACAATCTTAGACATCATGGCTCTGAATAAAGGAACTTTGGGCTTATATCATCTGACCAAAGGTTTCTTAGACTGAGGATATCCATCCAACTTGCTGGAAAATAATGCAATGAGTATTTGCCGGCTTCTACACAGCCCACAAAAGATATGGATATTCTAAATACTGAAAAAGATTTGGAAACTTATCAAGCAGTTTCTGACATGTCTCTGCTCTACAAGTTATTTCCCTTATGCCCAATGGAAAATGTTCTTTTGTATTTCATTGAACATAGCCAGAGATTTTTACCCCTCTGGCAAATAGATGGAAACCTTCACCTTTGCACAACATGTCTCAGAAATTCCACTTATGAGCAGGGTGCATCTACATTTCCCCTTATTCCCATGAAGTCTGCCACCTTACTTCTTTGATGAAGGGCATAATTGTCCTTCTCTTTCTACCCAAAGTTCCAAGGCCCTTCCCTTCTCTTACATAGGGAGATTTAGACATTCACATCAATAAAGAATACCTCAGACCTGCATTGTGATCACGAAATCCCACATATTCACCATCTGCCCAGTAGATTTCATACCTACAACTTTTAATTTGCATGGTCTGGAAAGTTCTATCCTAACCCAAGAGATCTCAGAGCACTCTAGACTGAGGTCCTTGAACACAAATACGACAAGATGATGGTGACTCAGACTACCGTCTTCATTCTGGTCCTTAGACAGAGAAGTCCTGCCCTACATGCAGAGGAATGTGTGGATGGACATGTACTAGACGAAGACACCAAGTCAGAGACGACTGCCCTGCAGCCTCTTGGAAGACTTCTAAGAGTGCTGACAGTCCTGACATGGACATTCAGAAGATGTATAATCTAGAGTGTGATTTCAAGTTTGGTGCTGATGAAGGAGTGAGTGCCTGGAACTTCCTATACTTCTCAAGGTATCATTCAACCTTCAGCTTCTGCCCAATAGGGCAGCAGACATATAACCAAGAGAGGTTGAGACTTTTCCATTCAGGCCTGGGAAGTGCCTACGTCATCCTTCTATATTAAAGGGTCTTGAATCTTTCACCTGCTCCCAAAGTGATAGCAGAAATTCCTTTTCTGCCTACTGGGATGTTGGATATTCCCCACTTACCCAACGAGTTTCCTCTCTTCCTGAACTGGCTTTTAGACTCTCCCCTCTCCCCAAGTACACCCCAACTATTTGTCTTCTGGAAAAAGGGTTCTCAGACCTGGCTGGTCTAATAGAGACCACCAGTCCAGCAATATCTAAGGAGTTCTCTGCTGTGAATATGCTCCGTGGGAGTGGACTTACTAGGTTCATGTAATTCTGCCTCAGATCATTCTGTTGTTACCAAAGGAGATTCAATCTACTGCCTCTCTTTTACCAGGGGGCCTTGGAATTCTGCCCAAGTTGTCTTCAGATATGTTTTTATGCCCAAGGAGGGCCTCACATTGTCCTCCTCAGGGGCCTCGGACATTCCCCATCAAAATGTAGAGTCCTAGAACATGTTTTCTTCACCTGATGACTTCTCCAGACCAATCAGTCTTAAAGTACCAGAGCCCAGGAGTAGCAAGTAGAGTCTAGAACTGAAGCCCACAGCCTTAAGGCAGAAAACACTATAATGTGGCCTCCATCATTCATACCTAGGCCTGAGCAGCTTATCATGCTCTTGAGAAGGAGAACCAGCTTGGGACTATCATATAGACTTTTGGACAAAATCTCAGACTGCTGCCTGCCCTGCCACAAGTTCACTACATTGGACAGATGTTCGAGTCTCCAATGAAGAGCTGGAAGCTGATAAGGCAGTACCTGGTATGTGCTCTAGTGCATGAGATGGGCTGGGACCTTGACCTCATGTCAGGGAGTGGGTATGTACATTTCCACCTCAACACAAACCAACATTCTATTCTATCTTTATCAAGAGGCCTCAGATTTACACACTCTCTAAGAGGCCCTCAAAATTTCCCCTTTGACCCTGTGGGCCTTGGATGTTCCCCAGGGCTCTTGAGATTTCATTTCATCCCCATGCCTCTTGACAAGCCTCAGACCTCTCACCTCTGACCCATTGATCCGTAATCCTACATCTCTGATTAGTGTTGAGGGGCATTCAAGGTCTGAACATGAGGTCTTTAATAGTGCTTCCATTGACCAAGGGTGTCTCACACATACTCTTTCTGACTAATGGAGTATCCACCTCAACCTCCAGCCAACAGAACTTCAGACCTTTCTCTTCCATTATATAAGGTGTCTATACTAACAGCCTTATCCAAATGGCCTCTGGTTTTACTTTCTGACCAAGCAGGTGTCCAACATTCCCACTCTGATCAAAGAAACATCACATTTACATAATGTGGACAAAAATTCTTGGACATTCTCAAGCTCATCAATAGAACATTAATCCCTGCAGGTTTGAGGTTCTCAGAGCTCAAGAGTAGCAAGGAGAGACTGGAACACCAGTCATCAGTCTTCAGGGCATTCATCAGAACATCAGAAATGGAGTGGTCCCAATGTTAGTACCCAGACCTGGATGGCTGATCACCAACCTGTGAGGCTGACAAAACCACAGACACCAGCCACACTCTTGGAACAACGTTCAGATTACCACATATCCTCCTGAAGATGCCACAGATGATATGGTTACTTTGCTGTTGTTTTTGATTGCTCTTGTTCTCTTCTTGGTGTTGTTGCTTTCTTTTAAGTTTAGAGGAGGACATCTTGATATTTTCTTGTTATGTTAATCATCTACTGGCATTAAAATCCAGCAACCAAATGCTTAAATGCTACACATGTTCTACTCTATTTGGAAATCAGAATGTATGCATATCTTCTACCCTTTTGTTTCAAAGACATACCACTAAGTAATTCTATTTTATAAATGTAATTATTTTAACCAATATTCACATGAATATGTATCTTATGTGCAAAACTGTTTCCTGTGCTGTGTTGATTTTTCCACCTGATGATAGTTTCATTTGATGTAATTTGGAAGATGCTTTCTTAGCGATGTGTCTTAAAAAGATATACCTTAGCACCATTATCCTTTACAGCTAATACCCACTTACGAGTGAGTGCATACAATGTTTGTCTTTGTAGGTCTGTGTCACCTCACTCAGGATGATAATTCAAGTTCCATCCATTTGTCTGCAATATTCATGATGTCATTGTGTTTAACAGCTGAGTAAAACTCCATT
This sequence comes from Peromyscus nudipes, assembly GCA_902168325.1. Taxonomy (NCBI): domain Eukaryota; kingdom Metazoa; phylum Chordata; class Mammalia; order Rodentia; family Cricetidae; genus Peromyscus; species Peromyscus nudipes. The sequence continues at coordinate 3,739 of CABHPH010077923.1, forward strand.
GTCTATTTTCCTCTTGAGTTAGTAAGAACTTTGTCACCACCTAACATGATCACGATATCTCTTGCAGTTCTTCCACAGTTGCATCTTGGGAAATGTTTCTTTTGTTTATAAACCTTGTTGCATTTAATAATAAGATGTATCTTAGAGCTGAGAGTGTGTGATGAAATTTCAGCAGCAGCATAAATACCTTCAGTAGCATTGCTGTCTAATAGGTTATAAGTATCAGTTATTACACAGTGGTAACTGAATTAGTAAAGTGTGAGGAATAGTTCCAGGGTGTGATCCTGAAAAATAGCCAGAAACAAGGAAAGCCCAGTTACTAATCAAGTCTATGTGCGTCAATTGGACATTGAGCGTTTTGTGTGTATGTTTGTAGAAGACTTTGCAGTTTGAATGTCCAATCTTTATGTATTAAATGGGGCAAGTAAAATATGCTCAGTGTGGGTTTGAGAAGTAAAGGGCACCAGTATTGTGGTATTTTATTTTACTGAAATGTGATTTTATTTGTATGTTAATAAATAAAGTTGCCGCTGGGCGGTAGTGGCACATGCCTTTAATCCCAGCACTCGGGAGGCAGAGGCAGGAGGATCTCTGTGAGTTCGAGGCCAGCCTGGTCTACAAAGCAAGTTCCAGGAAAGGCGCAAAACTATACAGAGAAACCCTGTCTTGAAAAACCAAAAAAAAACCACAAAAATAAATAAATAAATAAATAAATAAATAAATAAATAAATAAATAAAGTTGCCTAGGGGTCAGAGCTTCAATTAGCTGCATTTATATATGTCTTTGTGTTCGAGTCTCTTATCAGTTTTCTGCAGAAAATCACAGCCAGGCCCAACATCAACTGAAGTCTCCAGGAAGAAGATGGGGCCCCACAACAACAACAATTCCACGTGGACAACAATAACATCACTAAGCTGACAAACATCATCAACCGATCAGCTTTGAACTACAAAGTGCTCAGAGCAATTTTGAGAGGGCTAGCTGAGATGATCTAGTCTCAAAGACTACTGAATAAGGACTTGAGATAAATCCTGAACTTTGGCATTATACACAGACTGGATAATGAAGGATATAGTTACCTTTCTTAGAATTTGACAGTTAACCTAAAATTTTTCTTTTCAGGATAAAGATACCTTCGCCCATACCCAGCAGGAAGCAATTTTAAGAATACGATGCCCACATTCCCAAAGAGGTGGTGTGAGGCAGGTGGTTTTTTGGTCTTTTAATGGGTTTTGGGTCTGGGATAATTTTCATTGTTTAGGGGGTTGGTTACAAGTTGTTGTCAAGGGTTAGGAAAAGGGCTAAGCAAAGGAGATTAGATTTAAGAGTCTTGTTTAAAAAAAAAGAGAGAGAGAGAAACAAAGAAAAGAAAAAGAAAAAGATAATTACTAGTTTTAAATAGTTTACATTGGATTGGATTGTTTTATATTATATACAAATTATATATATTGAAATTGATATTGTTAGAAAATGCTATATGTATATTTCTAATTGTACTTATACTGTTCATTTAACAATGTAATACAATTTTCTGATCCTTGAATGTTATTATTACCAACGATTAGGATATAAAGAAATGAAAGTTAGTAGTTAGACATTATAATAGAACTTGTTGTCATATTAGGTATGTTTTCAAGATTGAGCAGATATATTTTAGATAGACAAGTCATCTTCAAACCCTTCAGAGATCTACAGAATATGGCATTTAAAATGTTTTAATAACTTAGAAAATTTTTCTTTTTTGTTATGACTATGAGACATGTCGGCTCCTGGCAGTACCAATCTACTTCAGAGAGAATATGGGCATTGAAGAAACTGCATATGGAGTTAACTTTCATTGTGGCAAAAGTTAGCCATCGGACAACAAAGTATCCTCAAATCAACTGCTGACAAACAGGACAAACAGGACACGAAACAAAGGACTACTCATTCTTGCCAAAACAAGTGTGGTTATGGCTTTATCAAATGGCATCTTCTGAGGCCAGGACAATATGGCACCATCCCTGAAGTGGCCTTCACAATCCGGAAAAGGTACAGTACCCTTTTCTTCGAAGGCAGCTGAACAGGCAGTGGGCCGATGGCTTCTGATGTGCAATGGAACAGCAGCTGAAACAGTTATTCTTGAAGAGTAACTAAGCTTACGCCTCTCAATAGTAGACTGGCATTTAATAGAGGGATGTGGAGAAAAACGGGATGCTGAGATGAAGCCACACATAAACAGCCAAGAAGAATGGACAGCTGAATTCAAAAACCATCAACAATTTCCAGAATTTAAAATCCTGAATCATGACAGGACACTAGAGGAATTCAGGTGTTTCTGGTACATGGACTGCTCTCACCCAATGTGAGGTCAAACTATTGACCTTGTGTACATCCTACTTCACAAATGAGTCTGTCAGATAGGCTAAGCCTATAGGCTGAAGATGATGCCCCACCACATTGCGGAGAAACCTCAGGTGACTGTCCAGGCGGCTGGCTGTTTCTGTCAACTCACAATTTTTTGGGAAGCTGCTTGCATGCACTTCCTGTTTTTATTTTTGTTAGGTAATATTATTTCCTTCTTGAGTCTCTGAGGGAGTTGAAGATTAGTTAGTTATGATTGAAGATTAGTTAGTTATAGTTGAAGACTAGTTAGGATAGAAAGTGAATTAGGTACATTTTGGACTTACCAAAGTAGGATAGATAATGGAATTATTTTCTCTGAATTTGTCAAATACAAATGGACTAGACATTGTTTAGGTATTTATTACTTGTATATATTGTATATAGTTATTGTACTTTTGTATATAGTTTTTCTTATGTTAGTTATAACCTTTTTCCTTTTTCCTTTTTATTAAAATAGAAAAGGGGAAATATAGTGGTATTTTATTTGTACTGAAATGTGATTTTATTTGTATGTTAATAAATAAAGTTGCCTAGGTGTCAGAGTCATTAGCAAGCCATAGCAAAAGCCAGGGCGGTGGTGGTGCACGCCTTTAATCCCAGCACTTGGTAGGCAGAGCTAGGTAGATCCCTGTGTGTTCAAGGATACAGCCAGCATTGGAGACACACGCCTTTAATCTCAATACCAACCATAGAAGACCTGGAGGTCTGTACAGACAAGCAGTGACGAGGCAGTCATGTGGTTGGGTTTACAACCAATGAGAAGGCAGAACAGGAAGGCTATATAAAGACAAACAGACAGGAAGTAGCTCTCTTTCAGAGAGGTCTCTTGGCTGAAGAGGCTAGCTACAGTGGAAGGGTAAGGCTCTTAGCTCTGACCTCTTGGCTTTCTTCTTTGAATTGGCTCTGCATTTCTTATTTAATAAGATGGTTGGTTACATCTACACACCAGGTTTTTAGTGTTTAGTGTATCATTACATATATCTATCTCTCCGTATGTGTATCTATTATCGATGTGTGTGTATATATATATATATATATATATATATATAATCAACCAATCTATCTCTCTGTCTCTCATCTATGCATACAAGTATGTATGTATGTAGCTAGGTAGGTATGCAACTAGCCATATATTTATCATCTGTCTATCATCTATCAATCTTTCATCTATCTATCTAGTGTGCTGGTACAGAGTGTATATCATACATAAAGAAATCAGAAGTGCATATTATAATGTCTTTCTTCACACCATGCACATCTTTTAGATGGAACAGAGGTTTTCTGGCATAGCTTCAAGTACCACGTACATTTCTAACCAGTCCTAATGCTGTGTTGTAAATCTTACTTAAAGGATTATGTAAACTTTTATTCCCAAGTGTGCATGATATCATCACTATTACCCCTGCTACCCATTGAATGGGAATTATGAATTTGTATGTGGTTTCTCTCACCCAGAGTCCATCAAAGTCCAATAGGTCAGGGGTAAAATGTGGGGCCCCTGGATCCCCTCTGACATGATAAACTTATTATTTATTTCTGTGTAAGTTGAAATTGAATTCTTTTCTCATACCAGCTGTCACTTATATTATTGATGTTAGCCACTCTGACAGGTTTAAGATCAAGTCTCAAAGTAGTTTTGATTTGCATTTCTCTGATGGCTAAGAATGCTAAACATTTCATTCTTTGAGTTTTCTCTATTCTGTTTAGATGTGTACTCCATTTTAATTCAAGTATTTGTTTTCTTATATCTTGTTTCTTGTGTTCTTTATATAGTTTAGTTATTAGCCCTCTATTGATTGTGGACTTGGTAAAAAATCTTTTCCCATTCTGTAGGCTGTCACTTCATTCATTTGACAGTGTCCTTGTCCTTCCTGAAGGTTTTCAGTTTCATGAGGTCCCATTTATTAGTGCCTTCACTATCAGTGTTCTGTTCAGGAAGTCTTCTCATGTGCCAATGCATTCAAGGCTATTCCCCACTTTCTGTTCCTTCAAGTTCAATGTCACTGGGTTTCTGTTGAGGTTTGAGATTCATTTGTACTTGAGTTTTATGCAGAGTGATTCCTATGTAAATCAACCATCTTGCTACTCATTTTTGTGGCTTGTACATGCTCTCTGGTACTCTTGGCTTCTGGTCACCTCTCTTGTTCTTCTCTTTTCTCCTGCTCTCCACCCTCTCTCCTCTCATGGCCTGGTTCAGTCTGGACCCCTCCAGATGTCTCTGGCTCTTTTCTCCCTCATATTAACATTAAGCCTTTTCCTCAGCCATGCCAAGGAGCAGTTATGAACAAGATGAACAAAAAGGGAATCATTATGGCATAACAGTAATATATTTGTGATTCAAGTTGATAGGGGTTCAATTGGCCTGGCTAGTTTGATGTCAATTTGACACAAACTAGAGTCATCTGAAAGGAGGGAAATTCAATTGAGAAAAATCCATAAGATCCATCTGTAGGGAATTTTCTTAATTAGTAATTGATGTGGTATGGCCCAGCCAATTGTGGAAAGTGATCTGTCTGGGCTGGTGGTTCTGAGTTGTATAAGATAGCAGGCTGAAGAGGCCGTGAAAGGAAGACAGTAAGCAGCAGGAAGAGAGAGCCGATGGGCTTGAATGGGATTCTGAAACCTAAAATCCCAACCCGCAGTGACACACTTCCTCCCACAAGGCCATTTTTCCTAATCCTTTAAAATAGTGGCACTCTCTGCTGACCAAGTATTCAAATCTATGAGCCATGGGGGCTCATTCAAAACCACCACATCTATAAACATAAAAAAAAAATTAAAACCCCTATTCCTGTGGGGTATGTTGGTGTAAACTTTAATCCCTGTACTTGAATGCAGAGGCAGGTGAATCTCTAAGTGTTTGAGACCAGCCAGCTCTATATAGAGGGTTCCAGACCAACAAGGGACACATAGCAAGGCTCTGACTCAAAAACCTAAATCTAACCAAACCCAACCATCCCAAAACAAACAATAAAAAAAACCTATTGTTGAAGATACATACACTTCAATCACTGAGTTGAGGAAATCAACCCAAAGGTGGTACTGACCTGAAGGGCTTCTCCCTGATGCTTAGATCTTATAGTGTTGGAAGGTGCTATGCAGGCTTCTGGGGGAGAAAAGCTATCAGCAGCCCTGCCATAAAGCCCATGCAACACAGTCCCTGCTGTAGAGAAAAGGAAGCACAGCAGTGATCTCCCAGGCAAGATATGCCCAAGGGTGCAGAACTGGCACTTATGCCAAGAGGTAATCAACACCTGTCCGTTGAACTTAAGGAAGGAATTTGTGTCTGGTGTTGTAAACTTAGCCAGGAACACACAACATAAACATACAAAAGAAGAATCAACACATTTAAAATAAACCGAAATAAAATGAAACAGTCATCTGAGAGTATAGTGAAATGGAAATAAAGGTTCATCAAAGACAAGCTGGACTTGGTGGCTTGTGCTTGAAAATCCCACCTGCAGAAATGGAAATTCTTGGGTTTGAGTTCAGTCAGAGCTAGTGAAGGAAATGCTACCTCCAGAGAAATAAAAGGGAAAAAGGAAGAAAAGAAGTATAAAAAATTCTTTGAAATCAATTGTTTCTCAGCCAAACAGTGGAATGTTAAGCAGATTCCAGGAAACTCCTTACATTACTGTTTAAAGGATGTTTAGCTGCATCTGGATGTAGTGCACCACGTGTGTGCCTGTTGCCTGAATAGGCCAGAAGAGTGTCTTCTATCCTCTGAAACTGGAGTTACAGATTTTCTGAGCCACCATGTGGGTACTTGTAATTGAACCTTGGTCCTCTGGAAGAGAAGCCAGTGAGCCACCTCTCTAGGCCATGAGGGAAATATTTTCAAGCTTCAAAATTCATCATGAACAAAATGAAAAAGATGAAGAAAATTTTTATTTTAGAGAGTTCAAAGGTTTAAAATTATTTTCAGAAAAATTACAAGATGGCTTAGCAGGTAAATGCACCTACTGGAATGTCTGATAACCTTAGACTGATTCCCCAGTACCCACATGGTGAAAAGCATGAACTGAGTCCTCTGAGTTGTTCACTAACCTCCATGCACACACTGTGAGCACACATCTCACAAAAACATGCACACACAAATAAATCATTAGAATTTAAATATATGAAAACAAAATTATAAAACCAGACACTGTAGTTCAAGCCCAGAAGTCAAGTACTCAAGAGGCTAAGGCAGGAGAAGTGCAGATTCTAGGCCAGGCTGGGCAAAATAGCAAGACTCAATCTCAAAATAGAAAAACACACACAAAAAAGGCTGGAGTCTAGCTGAGTGGTATAGGGCTTGGGACAAATGAATAAGGCACTGGACTCCATCCTTAGATCCCACCACACCCCATTATAAGAACCAGGTATGATGGGGGTCGGAAAATACAACAGTAACCTCAGCCCTCTGGAGTCTGGGGCAGGACGATTATGATTTCAACAGGAGCCTGGGCTACACAGTGCAACACTATCAAGAAACAGATAAGAAACAAACAAGCCTAAGAATTTAGCACTGTGTCTGTCTGACCTTTTTTTGAACTGTTTCTTTAATGGATTATTAAAACAACTTAATGCAAAACAGTACCAACTTGCAACAAGGCAAAGATGACCCTTACAAGGATGGCTGGCCATACCTTAGAGTGGTTGTCCATACCTTTTATTTTATTTAAACACATTGTTCAATCATGCCTCTCTCACATGCTGTGAATCAAGCACTCTTGCAATATATGCTCAGTCCCCGCACTGCAGGGGACTTGTTATCCCTTACCAGAAACCTGAGCCTTGGAAGTCTCTCACATTATAGCAACACTCAGGTCTTTTCACCATCTCTTCCATTCTTCACTAAAGAGCAAGACTGTGCCCTAGTTTGGGTGACCCATGATAATTTCATAAATACATGCTGGTAACCAGTCCTCAGCAGTGCTTATTACAACAATAAAAATGCTGCTCTGCCAAACTTGGAAACTAGGCACATCATTTCTCTCACCTTTGAAAAGTATTTATAGTGGAAATGATAAATTTTTAATATCCATAAAGATTCCTGTTGCAAGATCTTGGAAATGCTTCCTGGATCATTTGAGGTGTGCTCCTGCCTGTTTTCCTAGCTGCACATGTCAGTCAGTCTTTCCATCGTACACCTTGCCTGCCCTTGACCCAGCAACTGTCTGTGTAGCATGCAGATGCTAACTCCACCTCTTCTTCAGTATTTGGAAGTACTGGGTGCATCGATCTAAGCACCTGAGTTTTACTTCTGGCACTGAAGGGTTGGGATCTAACACACACCACTCCCTCAGTTCCATCCCCAGCAGCACACTCACAAAAGAAAGGTATCTGTCATTTCATTACAATGCACAGAGAATTTCATAATTGATTGTGCAGTCATCCTGCACAATCACATTTCATTTTTATGTGAAGTCAGCGCTTCAACCTTTGGTTTCCACTTCATATTTGGAAGAAATTAATAAATAAACTCCAAAATAGTAAATTGTAAAAATTTAGTGTAACGTGGGGCTGGAGAGATGGAGAATCAGCTGTTAAGAGCACTTGTTGCTCTTACAGAGGACCTGGGTTCAGTTCCCAGCACCCACATGGTGGCTCACAAACATCTGTAACTCTGCTTCCAGGAGATCTAATGACCTCTTCTGACCTCTTCAATCTCCAGGAACACATGTGGAGCCCTTACTTGCATGAAGATTAAACACTCATACATATAAAATACAATAAATAAATCTCATTTTTAGATTTAGAATAGGTTAAAAATCAATTCCAAACATAAATAAAACGGAAAACAAATGTGTAATTATTAATTGATACTTTCTATTTTCTGAAACAATGACTCACTGTGTATTTCTGGCTACTTTCAAACTTACAGTGACCCTTTGGCTTCAACCTCTGCGTCCAGAGTGCTAGGGCTATAGAATGATAAGCATGTGCCACCATGCACAGTTCTGTGATTTGTACTTTCCATACAGAAAATTTGCATCCCAACCACCAGCTTATATAGGAAGAAATAGATGGTGTTCTTGGGGCTGGAGATATGGGTCAGGGTTTAAAAGCACTGGCTGTTCTTCTAGAGGACATAAGCTTAGGTCCCAGCACCCACACTGCAGATCATGACTTCCATAACTCCAGGTAAGGGGGATCCTACACCCTCACCCAGACAGGCATGCAGGCAAAACACCAAAGCACATAAAACCAAAATAAATAAATCCCTTTTTAAAAAATTCAAAGGTTCCCTTGACAAAGAAAAGTCTCATATTAATTTTTGTCTCCTCAAAATCTAGGTATGCAGTGTCAATGGCTAGAAGAATTGGAGCCAGAGTATATGCTCTTCCCGAAGACCTTGTGGAAGTAAAACCCAAGATGGTCATGACCGTGTTTGCCTGTTTGATGGGCCGGGGGATGAAGAGAGTGTAAAATAACCAATCTGAACAGAACCAACCTTACTCACAGGTGCGTGATTAGCAAGTCAGCTATTCCCAGGGGAAGTGCTCATGGCTTAAGGAATTCTTGGTCAT
>CABHPH010077935.1:0-28170 GCA_902168325.1 Peromyscus nudipes
CACACACACACACACACACACACACACACACACACACACACATAAAACCTACTTATTTTGGAAAGGAATAAAACTCTCAGAAACAGTCTAACTCAGCAGTGGATCAGCCTTTGAATAGACCCTTACAAAGCACATACAGGTCTGAGGAGATGGCTCAGTGGATGAAGGCATTTGCCACCAAGCCTGATAACCTGAGGTCGATCCTGAAAGCCACACGATGGAAGGTGACTCCTGCAAGTTGTCCTCTGTCTTCCACATGTGCCCCATGTTTCCCGCACAGACACATACAAAACAAACAAGAAAAATGCAAAGGAGATGAAGCAAATACAGAAGGAACATCTGTTTTCACACCATGGAATACAGAGGAGCCCGGAAAGTGAACTTGACGACTAGTTAAACCCAAACCAAATCTTAACCTTTTAAAAACCACTTTAGGGGCTGGAGAGATGGCTCGAGGTAAGAGCTTTTGCCACTCTTTTGGACGACCTTAGTTGGCTTATAACTGCCTATAACGCCGGCTCAGGGCATTGTCTAATGCCCCCTTCTGGCCTCTGCAGGCACCTGCACACATACACCCACCCCCAAATAATAAATAATAAGTTCTACATACATACAGCCCATTTTATTTGTTTTCTTTATTCCCTCGGTCTACCTTTGTTTTATCAGTACTGTTATTTAAAAGCTAAAAGGATTCATCTCAAAATACCTATGTTACATTAAAAACCAGGCCTCCAGACTGTTTGTCAAGCAGAAATAATCCAGCTATTTCTGGTGTAAAAAGTTTTCAGAATAACATCATTTGCCCAGAAGCTGTTTCCAACCTACTAACTCCTGGAATTAGGATCTAAAAGTTCGAGAAGATTGGTGTTTATATAGTTTCGAGAAAGGACCGCTGAGCAAGAATATGGGCAGAACTGAAATCTGATGTATAATATTTTTTTTTGATGTGGATATGTCTATGTGAGTCTATGGCACATGGATGCAGGGACCCTTGGAGGCCAAAGGAGGGCATCAGATTCCCTGAAATGGGAGTGCAGGCTGTTTGAGCCTACTGATGTGGGTGCTGGGAACTGAACCTGGGTCCTCTGGAAGAGCAGCAAGTGCTCCTGTTCCCATGGAACCATCTCCACCTCCTAGTTTGTTGTTTCTTTGAGGCAATTTATTTTTCAACTGTAGCCCTGCAGTTGAAGTAGAGAGGCTGTGCATGGAAATGTCACATTGCAAGTAAGTCTTAATTAAAAATACACTAAATGACACCACAGTGCCCCAAATGTTCTTTAATGTGTTTGTGACTTTTAACTGTCAGCTGGCCATAACCTAGAATGGCCTGGGAAGAGAATCTCAACTGAGTAATTGTCTTTATCAGGTTGGTCTGGGAGCATGGTTGTCAGGGATGGTCTTGAGACCATTCATTTATGTAGGAAGACCCGTTGTGAGTGGACCATTCTCTAGGTAGCAGTCTTGGGTCTTGAATTCTCGATGACAGCAAGAAAGTAACATGGGTGCATCTGTGTCTCTTTGGTCTTGACTATGTGTGTGGTGCTTAACATGCCTGCCTTGATTTCCCTGAAGTATTGGTCTGTAACTTAGAATTGTAAAGCAAATAAACCCTCTCTAACTCCTGCGTCGCCTCTTGTCAGAGTTTTTGTCACAGCCACAGACGTGAAACTAGAACGTAGTTTTCTTCATTTTAACTGTCTGCTTGAACACTCCCTCAGCATGATGTTCAGTGGTACAGAAACGCAGGGCAACACATTCTACATCGGTTCATCTTCTTTGCGGTACTTTATGAGCTCTATCAGGTGAGTGTTTCCTGGCGGAGTGTGCATGGTGGCCTGTTGGGTGTGCCTCACTCGCAGTGCTTGCTCCAGTGTTTGAGTCAAAGGAGTGCCAAGAATCCAGGGAAATAACAGGAAGCAGAGACGCTCCTATGGGTCAGTTACACTGTGAATGTGCCCAGTTTAACGCCGACTGAATGCACAACTGTAAGAATTTTCCCCCCATGTGGAGGGAATTGGGCAATGTGCAGCCACTCCTCACAATGCCCCCATGACAGAAAACATTGGATACCTCCAAACTAGTTCACTCTGGGTCACCAGTGGGTTTGTTGGCCTTACTTAGAGAGCATAGGTAAGAGTTTGTGGGTAGGAGTGTGGGTGACCTTAAAGCAGCAACATTGAAAGTTCTGCATCCAATGTGGATGATGACTCTCCCATGGCTGTATGAATGGAGGCCTGCTCCTTCCTCCAATCCTCCTAGACTATATTCTCTAGCCCCTCCATGAGACCCAAGGCCACATGAAATTAGGGTAGAATTGCATACAGTTATCTAGGATGGGTGGCTGGATACTCAGGTGAGGGTCCTATGACATTTCCACTCCTTCCTTCTCCTAGGGAATGTCAACAGTCAACAAGCCCACCTGCGATGGTCTTTTGCAGGGAGCTCAGCTGAACGCCTGTAGATAGCATCCGCTGGATCAGGGGATGATCCTGTAAAATAGACACAATAATCAAGTGTGATTATCTAAAAAACAACATGTGCTGGGGTGTCCCTGGGGTGGGGTAGTGAAAGTGCATCTGTCTTTCCAGTGAAAGGCAAAGAGCTGAGGTGGAGAGCTCTCTGCTGAAGCCTTCCTATCCAGAGGCTTCTTTGTAGGATTGCCTCGGGATGGCATCCTTTCTTTGCTGCTGGCTGCATCTCGGGAACTTGGTTCAGTGTTTGGTTGCTGTGTATTGAATGTCTCTCTTTCAGAGACTATCACCTTTTGTTCATGGCCCCATGGCATCTAGAAGGAATCCAGTAGTAGGAAATGGTACTTGAGAATTGTGTTCGGGTTGTGCAGTTCCTCTGTCACGCTCCGGGATGTCATAGTTTCAGCTGTCCGCCTGACACAAGCCTAACATCACCTGGGGGGACTCTCAACTGAAGAATCGCCTGCATCAGATTGGCTTGTGGTCTGCCTATGAGGCCTTTGTGCTGATTGATGTGGAGGGCCCAGGACTCTGTGGGGGATACCACCCCTGGGCAGGTGAGGGTAGGCTGTTTATACAAGTGAGCTGAGCAAGCCAGTAAGCAGCATTTCTCCATGGTATCTGCTTCAAGCTCCTGCCTTGAGTTCCTGCCTTGGCTCCGCTTGATGATGGACTACAAAGTGTAAGGTGAAGTCACCCCTTTGCTCCTCCAGTTGGTTTTGGTCAGTGTAGTATCACAGCAACAGAAAGCAACCTAGACTTCAGATCTTCTGCTCTATGCAGATGGAAAATGGTGTGTCACGAGTGCTTTCTGATGACCCAAGTAAGTAGGACTTCAGCCCTATGCTTTAGTGTGGTGTCATTTTTTTTTTTCTGTTTTGAAAGACTTATAAAATTTGGATGAATAGTGCTGCAGAAGTGTGACTTGGAGGTCCGTAGTCACAGTCTAGAGGCCTCCTCTGACAAGTTACCCTCCCCCTGGGGGGTTAGTCTCTAACTGATCATGCCTGTGGGTCACATGGATAAATGGTATCCCTTTGGTTCTTCTATTCCTAACATCCTCAGTGGCAAATGGAAAGTTCTAGAGCCAAAGACGCAAACACTGATGTTTACCATCTGTGCTGTTTTGTTTTGTTTTATTTTGTTTGTTTGTTGTGGGGGTCAACTTGACACAAGTTAAGCTCATTTCAGAAGAGGGAACCTCAATTGGGAAAATGCGTCCATAATATTGGCCTGTGGGCAAGTCTGTTGTTGGACACTTTCTTGGTTAATGGTTGATATTGGAGGGTCCGGCCTATTGTGGGATGTGCCACTCTGGGCAAGTGGTGCTGGGTTGTGTAAGAAAGCAGCAAAGCAAGCCATAGAGAACAAGCCTGGCTTCCCTTCATGATGGATTGTGATTTGGACATGTAAGCTGAAATAAGCTCCGCCTTCTCTACGTTGCTCTTGGTCATGATGCTTGTCACAGCAACAGAAAGCACAGAAGGGTGGCATTCTGCCTCTGCTCCCTCTGTGCATGTCATGTGCTCTCAGTTGGTGCTCAACGGTATGTTTCACGTGTCATCATGGAAGGTGCTTCATGGGTGGGCGACAAAGGAAGGGAACACTGTGGAGGAGAAGTGGGAATCCAAAAACATACAGGTGAGCCAGGGATTTAGGTTGGGCTGTGAGTGTTACTGGCATCAGGACTACGGCATTAACCTGCACAGACTCTGAAAATACTGTGGAGTTTGGTTAGACTGGGACATGTGACTTTAACAGAGCAGTGTTATGTGAGTCTTTCACATCTTTAAACTCAACCCAAGGAGCTTTCCTATAAGTTCTTATAGATTTACTTAGTTTATTCTATGAGTGTGAATGTTCTGCCTGCATGGATGCATGTGCATCATGAGTGTGTCTGATGCCCATGGAAGTCAGAAGAGAGGGTCTGGTCCTTGGACCTGGACTCATGGATGCTTATGAGCCACCATATGCATGCTGGCACTGCATGATTTTGGCTATATCTCTGGCCCCAACTTTAATATTATCTTGTCTAGACTGATAAATGGCAAGGTACCATTCATTTTCCTCATCCCCAAAGGGCGGGTGTCAATGTCCAGCTTATTCTGAACCTTATACACAAGCACAGAGACTTCTTATGTGTGTCAGTTCTGTGGATTTGGCATAGAAGTAAGGGGGTAGATTTTGGGATTTGAGAACTAAAAATAAAATGTTGTATAAATTTGTCACTAGAAACCATGCATCGCTTTGATGTGTGGGCTGCAAAGATAAGCCCGAGTCACACAGACTCATTGGAGTGCATCGTCACTGGGACACTTAATAGCTCATAGCCTTCAAAATTGTTCAGACTATATCCATCAGGTAGCATTTCTGATGAAAATTTTATTCATATAGACTGAATCATGGGCTAAAAGTGAGCACAGAATGTGTGAAAACAGAATCTCAGATAGAACCTTGCTTTAGGTTAGCCAAGGCTATCTCTAAAGTTCATTATTTCTTATTATTTCCTGTTGTGCATTGCAAAGCTCTCAGCAACAAGGTGTACATAACAAATACTGAATGCTCGTGGACAATTCACACTCACTTCATGTGTATTAACTCGTTCAGCTTTCAAAGAAAATTCAAGGTGCTTTGCTTTCAGTATTCTTATGGTTAGACAAACTGAGGCACAGGACAATTAAATCCCCCAAGTTCATATGTGGAGAATTAAGAGACACAGGCATTTTTTTTTTTATCTAAACCATTTCCCTAGTGTGTACATCTTAATAGCATACTGTTTAATCAACCTCAATTTAAAGAAAATTATTACCTAAATATGATTTCCCCCAAAGGCTAAAAATATGCTATTTCCAACCAATTTTTAAGATTTATTGTTTACTTCTTTCCTTCCTTCCTTCCTTTCTTCCTTTCTTTCTGGTGGTGGTGGTGGTGGTGGTGGTGGTGGTGGTATTTGATCTTGTTTGGATTTCTGAGACAGGGTTTTTTATTTGGTGCAGGCTAGCCTGGATTTCCCCATCCTCCTGCCTCAGCCTCCCCAGCTGTGAGAGTTACTGTTAGCATTGTAGCACTTCAGAGTGAGACGAGAACTGAGAAGCATGTGTGCCAACTCCTCACTCCCTGCAGACACTTCACAGTGTTAGGACAGAAGATTTCCCCCTTTCATTATTTATTTATTCTTTAAATAATGGAGGTAAAATCGCCACCCCGGGAATTCTCCCATTCTGTTTTGAAGTTGCTTACTAGAAATATTTAATGTCCTAATTCATCTCCCTTACAATCTGCTGTAGCGTTTATACCCTCAAGACACGGACAGAAGCATTGGTAGGCTGTATTTGCATAGTACTGACCAGCACATCCTGTTTACTGATGGCACAGCTAGGCACTTTGATTTGTGTTCCCATGAACTTATTTTATGTAATAATCCTGGGGGTGGTGGGTACTGGATTACCACAAAGTCAATGAATGGAGCTAAGGTTGCATCGTGAGTAAAATCATGTTTGCAGTCCTGTTTGCAGAACAGCAGCCATTTCCCAGTTGATTGACCTTGGCTTCCTCGGGTTCTTCTAGCCCACCATCTTGCATCGGTAATGCTGGTTTCTCTGATACAGTTTTTACTCCTTGCCTCCTCACTCCCCCTCACACCATCCCATCCATTCCTGGTCCCAGGCATTATGTACGCAACAGTGAGGTCGGAGTGTTTAGCTTATCTTTCCCATAAGTCTTTCTTGTTTCTATACCTTTGTTTGGGGACCTGTAATTGTACTCAAACCTTTCATTCTTTACTCTTAACACCACTTGTTAATTTCCAACCTGTCTTTTAAAGTCAAAATAAATTCAAAATTCAAAGACACTTTCTTTATAAAGAACAATTACCTCCTGTGAAGATTTCTTTTTTTATAGAATTATCAACTCTATATACAAGTTGACCCTAGACAGTATTCAGGCTGCCTCAACCTCCCTCTCACCTCACTTCAAGGCAGAAATCTCCTATCTTTATAGATCATCACCCAACCTGGATGTTGTCTATAGTGGTCACTCATTAATTAGCAAGATGACCATATTCATGGTTGGAAATGAATATTTAGAATGCTTTTCTTTTTAATAAGTCAACTTTTTCTTCCCTGTAAACTGCACGTCATTGATCTTAGCTGTTACATTTAATCCATTTCATTGACTGGGTTCCATTTAGCACTCTGTAGTATGTCGATGGCGTGATTCTCAGAACTCTCTCTCCACTAACTCTGAAAAGTCCCTTTAGTTAAAATTTATGATTTAGCCAGACAGTGGTGGTTCATGCCTTTAATCCCAGCACTCTGGAGGCAGAGGCAGACAGATTTCTGAGTTAGAGGCCAGCCTGGTTTACAGAGTGAGTTCCAGTTCAGGTGGCACTACACAGAGAAACTCTGTCTCAATAAACAAACAAACAAACAAACAAACAAACAAACAAACAGAATCATGACTTAAACTTTTCCTTCCCTCTGAGCCTTACACACTTAGTATAGAACAGACATGTGTTTAATGAATAACCGCATCAGCACGCGTCAATAGACAGCGTGTGAGTGTGTATGGATGTGTTTCCTCTTTCTCAGCATACATATATAATCACATATTAATTCTGAACAACAGTTCACACCCAGTACTAACAGTGACCAATGATTTGTTATGTAATCCACAACTTTACAAATTCCCTCCTCTTCTCTCCCTCTGTTCCCCTCTTCTCTGTTCCCTTTCTTTCTGCTTTCTTTCTCCCCACCACATGGAATACCCTGAAATCCAGGTTCCTCCAGTGCTCAGTACTTGGTTTTCTTGAAACTGTTTCTCTTTATGTATGACCTTGAATTCATAATCTTCCTGCCTTGGGCCCCCGGGGGCTGGGATAAGCATGTGCTACTGCCCCTGGCTCCCAGTATGTTTCATACCATGCTTTCCTAACAAGAATTTCAGAAACACTCATCTGCTTTCTGCAGGAAACAACACCGCTTTGAATGGAAACCTGAACAGGAAGAGTGGTTGAGAGTCGGGTATGTGGACTCAGCCATCTGACTGGGGTCATGTGTTGCCAGTCTTGGACAACTTCTGAACCAGTTTTTGCAGTTTTCCCATCTCTGAAATTGAATAATAGTACCTATTTCACAGAGATCTGAGCATTAAATGAATTAATGTATATAAAGTACATAGGACACACATCTAGACTTCAATAAATGTTATTATTGCAAAAAGCACTCCCGAGGCAGTGGAAGAAACCCTTATCATGGAGATAGTGTGGGAAATGGCTCTAATGAGGCCAGGTAATCAGAGCCACTCCCCTTTATTTTCTGCAACTCCACAGGCCTTAATTTTCTTTCCGAGAAATTCTTATGATTTTTCTTTTTAGCACAACATCCAGAAAAGCTTTGCTACACGAGAGTGCTTTGCTTTTGCATTAAAGTCCCTTGTTTTTCCGAAAAATGTTTGTTACAAAATGGCCCAGTGCCTCTCCTCCTCAGCATGGCCTTCCCCTCTGTCTAATCTGCTAGAGAATTTAAAATTACAAATACGTGTAACACCATCAAAGTAATTTGGGCTAATAAGTCATAGTGATAGTAGTAGTACAAAACCTTAGTGCAGAATTTTGCAAGTGATTTGTTATTCATTGTGCCATGTGAAATGATAACGGTCGTTCAGCAAGAGCTGCTACTCGAAGTAAGCCGTGTGTCATGTCCTGCCTTTCGTTGAGGGACACTAGTGGCATTTAGGGACCCTTGAGAGGCCGTGGGCATGCTGAGTATGTCTTTCAGAAGGAGGAGCTCTAATGTCAAAAAAGCTGGGCATGGTGGTGCAGGCATGCAGTCTTAGCACTTGGGAGAGGAGATAAGGTCAGGAGTTCAAGGTCACCCTCAGCTATACAGAGTGTATAAGGTTAGCCTGGGCTACGAGAGATCCTGCCTCATAAAACAAACTTATGAACAAACAAACTAACTGAATATAATAAAGTACTTGGGGCCTCCAATAGCAGAATTAAAAGTGCTATTGGTTGGAAGCTGGAGATAGCTCAGTGGTTAAAAGCACTTGCTGCTCTTATGAAGGATTCAAGTTCAACTATGTTGAATGGCTCATAACTGCCAGGACCTCAGCTCCAGGGACTGCCATTTCCTCTCTGGTCTCGGTGGCACCAGCACACACACACACACACACACACACTCATGGATGGACACATACATACACACATAAATAAATAAATATATAATAAAAACTGCCATCGGGCATTCCATATGTAGAAAGCCAAAAGAGGGTTCAGCAAAACTGGCTTTTTAATCATAATGTGTTGAAGTATTTGTGCTTCAGAGAATTCAGAAGTCATCTCAAAACACCTTTCTCTTAATGTACACACACACATATATATATTGTGTGTGTGTGTGTGTGTGTGTGTGTGTGTGTGATGAACATAAGAAAATGTTCTCAAGGATTTTGGCTTGTCTCAAATACAAAGCATAAGAATACACAGGAAAATGAAGATACATCCCATGGTGCAGATTAGTGAAATACTGTTTTTCCCTCAGGCCTTTCTTTACTTCTCAGTCAACTTTAAATATCCCATGTGCTCAGGGAAGAAATATTTAAAATCTAGTTCCACTTAAACAGTATTCAGATGTGTCTGTGTGTCTGCCCAAGCCAAAGCAGGCAGCCTAAACCTGGGCCAGCCCTTCCCTTCCGCTCAGCATGCCCTCATGAAGGGTTAACGAGAAGCCCTCTATTGTACTCCTGAAAGCCCAGTGGGCTCTTTCAGGGGACTCTAAACAATGGGCTCAGTGAGGCTGTTCTGTCTAATTACTCAAAGACAGGGATGTTAAAGAGGAATTAATGACAGTTGACAAGTGCAATTAATAATTATAGCTAAGCCGGGAGTCACGCAGAAGGCAGATGACAATAACTGGGTGGCTGTACATGGCAGCCTGCATGCATCGCTGGTGCTCTGTGTGAGTGTAAAGTGAGAGGCCCTGTGTCGCCTGGCCACACTTCATGCTGGTAGGGTAGAAACAAATTCATCCACTCTAATGCTCAGGGCCTCTCTCTGTTTCTGTCTCTGTCTCTGTCTCTCCCTCTCTCCCTCTCTTTCTCTCTCCCCCCTTCTCTCCCCCTTTCTCTCTCTTCCCCTCTCTCTCCCTCTCTCTCTGTGTCTCCCTCTCACCCTCTATCCCCTCTCCTCCACCTCTTCTCTTCCCAGCTGTCCTGGCTCAGCTCTGCTGTCTTACAGAAGACACACCACGCACCTTACACCTTCCCGGGAGCTCTGCATGGTCCCCTTGCTGTCACTCTCAGCTGGCTGGACAAAGCTGCTTAAAATTCCTGCCCGGAAAGTGGAAGAAGGGGCAGGGAGAAGGTGGGGGCACAAATGGGATTTCCATATCAAAGGGCAAGGCTTTGGCTCTGAATGGTAATTAAAGCACCCCAGCTTCATCTTCATGGTCAAGTCAGGAAAGGAAAAAAAATTAGATTCCTCAGGCCCTTCAGAAGGCAGAGTGGAAAGCCTTAAATTAGGGGGAAGCTGAGCTAAGAAGTGCCTAACCTAACCTAACCTGGCCAGGCTGTGTGCGATGGAAGCTGCTGGTCCTCAAGCAGTGGTTAGATACCCTCCCACCTCATTTCACTGCTTACATCTAGGGCTTCCCCAGTCAGCGGACGGTATCAGTTTTCATTACCTGCTGCCATGGGGACATGCCCACTGTGGGGAGGGCTTAGTGGACTTCAAGCAAAAGTAACCAGGCTTGAGACACTTGTTCCGTCTTAGATCCGTGTTGGCGTGACTAACCATAAACTTGTCATTTTAAAATACTCCGTATCTGACTGGCTGGGAACGTCATCATACCCCTGACATTCACTGCTGTGGCCAATTCACTCTGTCTCCTCTAACACTCCCATTTGTGGAGGCATTGCTTTATGAAATAATTATTTTAAGTTGAAGTATGGGACTTACATGCAGTTTCAAATTTGTTAAATGAGAAGGCCATTTGTGTTCCAGGAAAGGAAGACTTAGGCATCTTATTCCATTTTTTCCTCCTGATGAGTAGAGAAGCCTGGCCAAGCTCTAATGTAGATAATTACATTTCACCTCCCTAATTCCCTGGCTACTTTAATTGGGAACAATTCCACTTTACATTCCCCTTACTATGTGCCTTTAAACTTCCTTTTAGCTTATCTTTGTCCTTCATAGGCTGCCATGTCCTCTATGGCCTTCAACTTGGGGTAATAAATAACCTGGCCAAAGAGCAATACTTAAATCAGAACAGAACCTGTGCTGAACCCACATGCCAGCAGCACAGGACCCAGCCTCCTCAGCCAGTGGAAAGTGGTTGGTTTTCCTAGCACAGCTTCCACACATTCTCAAAGGTTGTATCTCCACATCAAAGTTGATACTTGGTTCTTGGAAGGGCAAGAAGCTTATGCATTCCATTAGTCTACAGTGTGTCTAATATATTAAAATTGCATCAGGAAGCCATTCGTCAAAACAGCAAAGGTTCATGGGTAACAAGGATAGCACAGGGGCATGTGGAGTAAGCCCACCTTTGACTTGAGAGAAAGAACGAATGTCAGCGCTCACTGCTGTCCTTGTTTCTTTCTTGTTCATAGCTGAGGGCCCTTGTTAAAACCCAGAACAGTGTCTTCTCATTTTGATGGAGCAAAGTAGGTAGGCCGCTGGAGTAGAATTAACTGATTATAGAGTTGTAAGCAGGCATGAGTCTGAGCACTTAAGACACAAAAAGCAGACTACCTACATCCAAGGACAAAGTTAAAAGTGCATGTTGGATGTAGTGATCCATTTTTTAACTTACCCTGGCTCCTCAGAGAGGGTGTTGACAGCCTCAGAGAGGGCTGCTCAATGAGGGCTATCACAGCGGCTGCTCAGTGATGAGGGCTATCACAGGGGTTGCTCAGCAAGGAGGACTATCACAGGGGCTGCTCAGCAAGGAGGGCTATCACAGGGGCTGCTCAGTGAGGAGGGCTATCACAGGAAAGTTAAGAATATTTAAAACTGATGTGGTGATGCACATCTGTAATCCCAGATCTTGCAAAGCTGAGGCAGGAGGATCTCTATAAGTTTGATGCTGGTGTGGGCTATGAGTTACAATCCAGTCTGGGCTAGAGTGTGACCCTGTCTCAAAAGGACAAAGAGCAAAACCACAAAAGTATAAGTAAAAACTTCTGTAAACATGTATCCCCGGGCTGGAGGGATGGCTCAGCGGTTAAGAGCACCAGCTGTTCTAGAGGACCAGTGTTCAATTCCCAGCACCTACATGGAGGTTCACAACTATTTGTAACTCCATTTCCAGGGGATATGATGCCCTCCTCTGGCCTCTACATGTACCAGGAACTGACCTGGTACACAACATACATGCAGTCAAAACACCCATACATATAAAATGAAAATAAATCTTAAAAAAAAACCCATGTGTTCCCATGATACACACAGCCTACCATCCTGGGTGTACAGTGTTATCTTGGTGGCCAAATGGAAGCCTTTGAGGACACCTAACAGATAACTGTAGATAGTCCAAGAAACTAGTGACAATTACGTTGATGATAATTAACTTTTTTGATTTTTCTGAATTCTGTGGCACCAACTCTTGTGACAGAAGTTGTCTGAAGCAACCTATTGAAACCAACTCTTATTTTTCTCTAAAACAGGTGTTGACAATTGCTCCCATTTTATAGATGAGGAAACTGAGGGAAGGAGAGTGATGCACCTTACTCCAGGCTTAAAGCTAAAGCTTAAAATAGTGAATAAGCTCTCTGTGTGCACTAAGATTTTAAAATTCTGTTATTTTTACTTCCATGCCTGATGGCAACTGAATATCACAGTAAGTGACCGGAATTACCTATCCTTTACACAGAGAAGGGGGTTTCAGAATCCAGCTTTATTATATTGCCCAGAGAAGACAAAATGTCATGAGCACTGCAGTGAAGAATGTGTCTCACATCTCCTCTCCATGATAATACTCTTCCTTACACTTCCTGTTTCCTGTCCCTCCAAGGAAGGGTCAGTGCTCTTGCCTCTTACAGCCTCATGCTAAAGACAGAGAAGACAGGTGACTAGAGGGGACTTGCTGAGACAAGAGGAAGGTCGGTGGTGTCAGTTTCAGTCTCCAGGTTTCTAGGTGAATTTTCATGGCTGAATCCTGATGGTCCACATCAATAATTGACAAGTCAGGAAAACCTGACCTTAGACCTTATTGAGTGATCTGCCACATTATAGAGTCAAGATGTTAAAACAAATAGGTGCGCGTGTGTTTACCCAATCATTTCTCATTTTTAAATCATATCTGCGTGTGTGCATCTGTGCCACCACATGCCATGACATGCTTGTGAGGTCAGAAGACAGCTTGTGGGTAGGGGTCAGGTCTCTCCTTCCTCAGTGTGGGTCCCAGGAATTGAACTCAGGTCACCAAGCTTGGTCACAGAGGCCCTGCCTTGACCTGCTGAGTCACCTTGCCCTGAAGAGCTGAGCAAGCATCCAGACAGGAATCTTTCTCTGCCTGGTAGGGGTGCTCTCTGCTGCACTGGCTTCCTCTCTCTCTCTTGTCTCCTCTTTGTTCCTCTCTTTCCTTTACCTCCTTTGTCTTTCTTTTCTTCTCTCTGTGTCTCCATGTGTCTCTCTGGTTTCCCGGCCCCAGCGCATCATTTTCTGCTTTAAGAACCTTGGCTGCAGGGGCTCTGGAATGAATAAAAATGTAATCCACACTGTGCCCATTGTGCGCTCTCATTTGTTTTTTTGCCGTATCGATTTATCAGCAGAGGGAAATTACTTGCTGGAAGAGAGGATGCCAGTCAGAATGACATTTATTTCATAGTACAAGGAGGCTCTCCAGCGTGTTTCCATGTAACCCAGATATTGGAGCTGTAAAAGAGCTTGTAACAAGGTTTAGTGCTATGATTAGATCGTGTGGAGCACCTTGCTTTCAGAACAACAGGCACTCTGCAGGAGCTGGGGCCTCGGGTTATGGTCAACCCCGCTTCTCCTTTTTTCTTTAGCATAGATACAGAATCCAGCCCTCCCCTCCCTACCTAACTGCTTCTATCGCAAAAGCCAAAATCGTGCAGACTTTATAGGAGAATAAAAGAGGTGTGTTTTGAAATGCCTGCAGCTCTCACGATATCAAATTAAATGTAAAAGTAGATGAAGCCCTGGCCTATTAATCCCCTTAACTTTTTTTTCTTTTCTTTTCTTTTCTTTTTTTTTTTTTTTGGCTTTTACCTTTCATTTTGGAGAAATTGTTTCGTTTTAATTCACCAAAGCGAATCTTTTCGTTCGATGATTGTAACTTACATGTATGTGCTGAAGGCTATCAATTACCTGTGAAACCAAACACGTTTCTTCACAGAAAATGAAGGAAAGGGCAAACTGTAACCATGAGAGACTCTGGCTCGGAATGGAGAGGTAGATTTCAGAGGCGTTTCTTCTCACTTGGAAGAGACTGGCATTGAGGAAATTAGCTTATTTCATCATCAGCCTGGGTTTTTGATAGAACTGATAGACCTGGAAAATTCCACAAAGCCAGTGTAGTCTCCTCGATGAGAGAGATGTCTGCTTACTGTGGGATCATTCGTTTTCAACTATATTTCTTTCAACATGTCTTATGTGGATGAGCGTTTGCGTGCATACGTGTATGTGCACCATGTGCGTGCCTGGTGCCCTCAGACACTAGAAGAGGGCATCAGATTCACTGAAACTGGAGTTACAGATGGTTGTAAGGCAACACATGGGTGCTGGGAATTGAACCTGGGTCCTTTGCCGAAGCAGTCAGTGCTCTTTGCCTCTGAGCCACCTCTGCAGCCTTTGTTTTTACAGAATACCCAGAATCATGTCTTTTCCTTCCTGATTGCTCGTTGCCTAAGTCTGTTCATTTGGTGGCATTGGAAGTGGCGGCAGTGACTGACATTTTTAGGATTAAAAGTGAGTGATAAGTCTGAGCTTGTACATTTGCAGATCCAGGCTCTTCTTTCTTCTTCAGTGGTGAGAGAGGTCTCATCCAGGGCTTTGCACACACACACACACACACACACACACACACACACACACACACACACTGAAAAAGTATGCTACCTCTGGCCTGCAAATCTAGTCTAGGACTTTTATTTTCTATGTGTGTATATGTGTGTGTGTGTGTGTGTGTGTGTGTGTGTGTGTGTGTGTGTGTAGAGGATATATGGATACATGTATGTATGTGATATGTAGGACTGTGTACATTTGTGCAAGAGAGCAGACTCAGAGGATGAGAGCTGATATCTTACTTTATTACTCTTGACCTTGAGACTTTGAGTAATTCTTTTAAGGACCACATCTTGAAGCTTGAATAGCCGCTTTATAGGACCAATGGAAGTGAGTCTTGCTAGCAGCAGTGAGTAATCAGAGCCTCGGCGCTTGCAAGTTGGTCTTTGCATTCTCACCGCCGGATGCAGCCATCTCAGCGCTGTTTGGGTCTCTCTCTCGTATTCCGATACAGAGTAATGAAGTGCCAATTCCAGGAGATTTAAGCCTGAATTTCGTGGTTGTTTTTTTCCCCTATATTCAGATGTCCAGATCACCAAGAAATGACCTTGGAGTTAAAGCCCAGGTGACTTGATCTAACTTGATCTAACCTACAATACCCAGAGTTGCAGGTCTGTCTCTGTTAAGTACCTTTCAATTAGTTACTGTCTATGCCCGAGGGAAAAGGTGGGCATCTAATGTAGACTTATTATATCTAAACATATATGTTTTAAATTGGAAGTCTATTTAGTGACTTTGAAGGTGCCTCATAATGAATTTACTTTGTGTCTTTAAAGTTGACCCTCTCAATTAGTAGGTGTTGTATTTTAAAAGCAAAATAAAAATAAGGGTTTGGAAAATCTATTGTCCGTGTTATTCTTAGCTGGGTGTTATGATTTCTAAAACACTTCAGAAGTTCAAACGGAAATGCCGGAGCCTTTAGATTTTTTAACAACGCTACAATGGCGAGGCCTTTCAGCGAACCCAGCAGCCGCCCTGTTCCAAGGACAACCACAGTGTCGTTTTTGACTCCTGCTGATATTCATGGAAAACCAACCTTTTGACATGTTTAGCCTGTGTCTCTGCGGTCTGTCTCCCTCTCCCTGGGGTAATCAGTGTTAGCATTCTTACCATAAGTGATTCCCGTCCTTGGTGAAACCCTTTCCAGAAGGCCTGTTTGGCATAGGTAGACACACACCAGTGTCTGGTGTGCACAGAAAACGTGGTTAATGAGCGGATTATGCAGAGGCACATTTATACCTCATGACATGCATTCTTTTTAAAAATGGAAACATAATAAAACTTTACCATTCTAAACTTGAAGTTCATTGTAATAGAACAACTTACCTCAGACTGTACTCCAGGCCAGATGTGTGTTTGGAAATAGGCAGTTCAGAGAGATTTCTGACATGTTGACATGTGATTTAATTAATTGCCTAGCATGCCTTTCCTGAGCTCAAGGCAGGGATGTGCTGGCTTCCTCTCATAAGGAGTGAAGTTTCCTACGCGAACTTTCTCGCTGTCCATCTCCCTTTGTGTTTGGGAGATCAACTTGGTTCTAAAAGGAAAGAAAGCCCTGGTTCAATGTGTCAGCACTGGAACAATGATGCTTTAAAATGACCCAGGGAGGCAGAGGCAGGTGGATCTCTGTGAGTTTGAGGCTAGCCTGGTCTACAAAGTAATGCCCTAGGTAGCCAGGGCTACGTAGAGAAAATATGTCTCAAAAATTGAAACAAACAAACAAATAAACAAAGGTTTCCAGGGAAATAATTGATGCCTAAGTGGCCCTTGCTCAAGCTGGGTGGACACCCTTGAGCCCTGGCTTGTTTGGGGACAGTTGTCCAGCTGTTGGGGCTCATTTCTGGTTATCAGTGGCTCCCTGGCCTTGGCTCTCACTCTCCTATCTGCTCTGCCATGCGACTGCACTGCAGCGTGTGTGAACTTGCCTGGGTGACAGCTGTCAACTGTAAGTGGCCATATGTAATGATGAGTAAAAGTTGTCGTCAACTGTCAATAAGGCCATATGTAATGATGAGCAGGCTGCTGTCTGAGGAGAAGGAGCATGAGGAAAACATCCCACACCCAAGCCTGTCCCCATCAGCCTACAGCAGGTATGATTTCTATGATAAACGGGGCCTTGGGTGACGTCTGAGTTTTCATTTACTTTTTCTTTTTTTTTTAAAGACAGTCTCCTATAGACCAGGTTGGCCTCAAACTCATTCTGTAAGCAAGTGCCTTGATTATTTTCCGATCTTCCCGCTTCTGCCCCCGCCCCCCAGTGCTAGGACTGCAGACATGGGCCACCGTGTTTATGCCGTGCTTGAGACTGAACTGAGGGCCTTGGACACCCTAGACGAGCATTCTACCAACTGAACTTCCTCAGCAGCCCATGATATACACACACATGTGTAGGTGTGTGTGGGGTGTGTGTGTGTGTGTGTGTGTGTGTGTGTGTGTGTGTGTGTGTGTAACTTTTGCACCTGGACTTCAGTTTGACCTCATTCCTCCTTAGAGGGATAAATCCTGTTTGCCAATGTTGTTCTCTCTCAACTGATGGGAAAAGTCCCATGCTAGATTAAGTGTAGGGAGAGGGGTCTAGGAAGAGATGTATTAGAGTGACAATCAAGATCTTAAGGAAGCCTGTTTTGCTTTTCCCTCTAGTAGTACAGGCCAAAGGTTTTATTCAGCGACAATCATCTGCAAAGTGCTGACCATGTCAGGGCTGATGGGCATGCATGATTGTGCTTTGGGATAAATATCCTTGTTGGTACGGAGAGCTGAGCTGAAAGGCATGATGAACTGATGCATCTGTCATTTGTGCAAGCCATTTGGGACAGCTGTTACAAAGGGGACATGTTTTCATCAGTGCCCTACCATAGTCTCCACCTTATGACTTCTTTCATTAGTCATTTTGACTGGAAGACTTTTATTCAAACTAAGTCATTGGCCATTCTTGACATTCGCAGGGAACCAAGCAATAATCCCCAAAACATTACAAAGTAATGTTCAGCAAAGCTAGGAGGGTGGCAGAGGTGTGTGAAATTAATCAAAAGCTGACCATGAAGAGAGATCGTAGGTCTACAAAGGCTTTTAGGGGGTCCGATCTTTGGAAATTGTAACAAGCCTT
This sequence comes from Peromyscus nudipes, assembly GCA_902168325.1. Lineage (NCBI taxonomy): Eukaryota > Metazoa > Chordata > Mammalia > Rodentia > Cricetidae > Peromyscus > Peromyscus nudipes. The sequence continues at coordinate 17,603 of CABHPH010077935.1, forward strand.
GCCACCTGCAAAGTCCTCACTCTTCCTGCGCAGCCAGGCTACAAACCTCCCTCACAGTATGTTGACGATGTTTATGGCTTTGGCTTGGGCTGAGTTCATAGCTATCATGGGGCACTTGGAATTTAAGGGCCCCAGGTTGGACACACATGAAGGAAGGAACTCTGTTTCTTCCTTCCATCCCCCTGAAGTAGTGAGTCTTAACTGCTGTCTTCTGCTCCCTGAAGCCTATGCTCTGTTTATTTCAGAAATATGGACTTCTGATTTCCTGTCAAGGAAACCATGCTAAGAATTTTCTCTTCAAAGACAAAATTTTCTCTCTGCCAAAATCAGATTCTTTTTCACCAGCCTCCTGTTCATCAACCTCCTCACTACAATGTGCCTCCAAGAGGTTCCGTTCTTGCTTTCCCATTTCACTGAAGAGAGAGGCTCAGCATAATTCCTTCTAAACCATTTATTTTCTGATGAGTCAGTAAAAGTTTATCTTGAGTGATAAGCTTCAGAAAGACTTCTCTCAGACCCTAAACTTAAGAGACAGCATGAGAAATGGCTTTATAGAAAATGTCACTGACTTAAAAAATAATAAGCCATCAATAGTGCCTCATTGCTCTGGGGTAAAGATTTCATGTGCCCAGGAGGATGTTTATCTGGCCCTCGTACCGCCCTCAAGCTTAACAGGCTCTGTGCTTCCAAGTTCTTCTTGCTGGTCTTCAAAGCCCCTGGTTTCCTCATTTACCCATGTTATCAAAAGCTCTGCTCTCTCTCTGACCCTTCTGTGAGGACAGATTTGGACCCTTAGCCACGGGACAGATTCTCTTAGCTGTTGGATGGATTCTCTTAGCCATGAGACAGATTTCACTGTGAGCCTAACTTTTCTAGGGAGACAGGCTAGTTTTATCCACACCTCATCATCTTCCTTTCACCTGAACTAGTCCACTCTGGACGCCATCACATGGATGACAGTTGATCTATGTTCATCTTCTTGATGAACTATAAGGGCCTCTGTTTCTCCATTTTGCGTCCTTGCCCTCGGCACAGAGAAGGGACCTCGAGAGCCACCCAATGATTTCTTCACCCAAAAATACCCTTTCTAAGACATCTCCCCAAACAGAACTTGTAGTTGTTAACATCGTCTGCTCCATTGCCCATTTCTCTTTTAAGAAAGACTTCATTTTATTTTTTAAAATTCTGATCTTTGGAGATATTTTTCTTTTGAAAGTGATTGATGGAAAACACGTATTTTTGTTTTCTTAGATTTAGTTTGTTTGTTTGACTATTTCATAAATCTCTTCTCCCCTTATCATTTAACATTTTTATTTTTGTATATATCACAAGCTGTTTCAAAGCTTTTTGGAAGTATTTGGATTGTACTGTCATAACTCAATGAGATGCGTCCACCCTGGGCAAGCCCATCCCTGTACAATGACAGCCTTGTGGAGGTACTTTATCTCTGTGTACACATGGCCCGACAAGAATTTTATGATTTTTTTCCCTTCAATTTGTGGGAAACATTTAAAAATTTTTCTTTCACTTTGCACCTGTATACTAACTTCTCTTCCAAGAATATTTAAGCTCTAAGCACTTTCCAATCATGCCTTGATTAGCTGCCAGCATGGCAGTGTTTATAATGGAGGAACTAAGGCAAAAAGAGCCAAAATTTCAGAATTATATAAAAAAAAAGTTGATAACATGAGAATGTATTCCTGGCTCTTAGCCTCTTCCAGCTTCACTTCAGGTGCTCTCGTGCTAGGTAGATAATTGGGAATTATTACTTTAGTTTTCCTTGAACATTTTTCTTTTCATTTGGAACATTAAGTTGGGTATGATTGACAATGGCTGATATGGACACTGAAAAATATTTTACTCTAAACACTCTCAAAAAATAAGTATCTATAAATAATCTGAGACCAACAGGAAAAAAAAAAGATGGGCAAAGAAGCTAAACAAGATTTTAAAAACTCGTCACTGTGACGTGACAGCTAAGAAGACATTTCATGGGAAAACATTGTTAAATACCAGATCCAGTGAGGCTCGAGCAGAATGTGAACGTCGGGCACCAGTGATGAGTTACCTAAGGGCTTAGGTGGTACGGCTACAGAGCAGCTTTGCCCAGATCCACGGCAGCCAGCTGCTGCTCCCCAGTGGCATTAGTGTTCAGCACAGGAGACCATGAACAGAGCAGGTCTACAGCCAGCTTGTCCAAGAGCTTTGTGATCAGCAGAATTTTACAAGTCACTAATGTCTAAACTAGGTCTTTAATCCCTCCTGCCTTGGCTGTTTACCATCTGTTATGGGTTATGAATTCTCTATCTGCACAGGTCTTTTCCTTTCTTGCTCTGTGCTCTCATGCTCCAGGTCCACCACTTTTGTTTTTACTTAGTTAAACCTTTTTGTTACAGTCTAGTTAGGTCTTAAAACTTATTTAAAACGAGCTAATTTCCATATCAGTGAATTCTAGACTTGGAATGTAATATATACACGTATGCACATGCTTATTTATGGCTCTTCCACACCTCCATGCTGGTAAAACACAGATTCAGTTCTTAATTGACCTGTGTGTCTATTGTAATCAGGCCGCCAGGGTGCAAAGCAAGATTCAGAGATGCTGATGGGTGGGGCCAGTTGGTTCTTCCAACACACCTCAGCCAAGTCAAGTTGCCTAGTTTTAAGTTCCTTGTGTGTATTACCTTGATTTGTTTCTTCATTTTCTAAGATTTTCCTTTTGTTTAGCTCTATATTCATTAATTAATTCAAGAACTAATTTATATACATTATGAAATTTCTCTTACTTGCTATATACCATCCTAGGTGGTGGATTTTTAAAAAGTAAGAAATAGTTGTTAAAAGTTCTCTGAAACACAAATCAAATTCCTTTTTAATATTATAATTTTATTCTTTGAGAATTTTATACAATGTATTTTGATCATACTCATCCCTATCTCATTCTAAATCCACCCCCCCACCAGCCTAGCTAGGCCTTCCCAATTTCACATCCTCTCTCTCTTTTAAAAAACCCACAAGTCCAATTTATACTGCTCATGCATGTGGACTGCCCACTGGACCATAGTTGACCTACCAAGGGCCACATCCTTAAAGAAACTAACTCTGCACTCCTCAGAAGCCATCAACAGTGACCATCTATCTCCTCCTTTAGGGCTGTAGGCTCGTGGGCCCTGCTGGCTTCCATGCTGGGATGCTGGCTGCTTTGATTTTGTGCAGGTCTTAAGCAGGCAACCACAGTTTCTGTGAGCTCCTAAGTGCAGCCATCCTGTCATGTTCAGGAGATACTGTGTGGCTTCAGTCCTTCATCGTCTGACTCCTACCGTTACTCCATGCCTCTTCTTTTACAGTCCCTGAGGTTTTGTGTGTGCACATGCGTGTGTATGCATGAGTGAATGTGTGTGCATGTATGTGTGTATATGTGTGCATATGCATAAGTGTGTGTATGTGCATATCATGTGTGTATGCATGTGTGCATGTGCATTCATGTGTATGTATGCATGAGTGTGTGCATGTATATGTGTCTGCTATTGCTATTTTTTTGAACCAATTTAATGTCTTTAGAATGACTTTTTAAATCATATCCAAATAGTACATAAAAAGTGATTCATAACTGGAAAAGAGGATCAAAACTATTTAAATTTAGCAAATCTATGATAAGTGGAAAATATAGTCCATAAATGGAGAAGCAACTTAAGTTTTCACTGTATGTCTTTCAGTCACCAGAGGCTCTGTACTGAACCTCTGCTGGTGACTGACTTACAGTCACAAGTACTGAACCTCTGCTGGTGAACTGACTTACAGTCACAAGTACTGAACCTCTGCTGGTGACTGACTTACAGTCACAAGTACTGAACCTCTGCTGGTGACTGACTTACAGTCACAAGTACTGAACCTCTGCTGGTGAACTGGGTTACAGTCACAAGCCAAAGCAGAAAACACAGCTGTAATCCTAAATTGGGAGGTGTCTATGCTTTTCTTTTAAAAAATGCAATTTATTCAGAGAACATAATAAATTCTATAATATAAAGAAATACTTATCAATTGAAAGTGGAGAAATATAACTTTATAATTGCTGGCAGATTATACTTCTATAAAATATGTCTTATAGTGAGAAAAATGCATGCATTAAAAAATACCTCAAAGTCTATGGTTTTAAAATTTTGCTGCTTTTTTGTTTCTGGTTATAAAAAGATAAAATTATGTTTACAACATTCAAAATTATATGTTGATAGAAAACAAAAGCCTCAATAATCCATTTTTTTTCCTCAAGAAAACCAACTTAATGGTTTCCTTCATATCCTGCTGCTGTGTGGTGAGGCCCTTCCACCCTCAAAACCACCTTTCTCTCCCCTAATTTCCCATGGACAAGCATCAGATTTATGTCCCATCATTTGACTTGGTCAAATGCTGGTTCTGTTTTGTGTTTGTGCACCTCAGGGTGATTCCAGTAGGATAAGTAACTAGGGGTGTGGGTCTCGAGGCCGTGTGTACTTCATCTTTTCGTGTCAATCGACCTGTCACTCTCAGAAGCTGTGACCGTGTGTGCCTCATTGTGTGTGCATGGGTCTACCCTGGTGGTTAGCACTATGGGCATGTCTTCTCACAGCCTGTGATGTTAGCATGTGCACATTTGGAACATACTTGGTGGGAACGAAGATAACGTTGGGAGAAGTGAGAAGTTAAGAATGAATTCTCCTGACTCCGCTGCTTCCAGTGCTTCCAGATGCACCCCATTTTTTTTTCAGAGTAGCTTACATGCTAGGACACATGCACTGCAGGCTTGCTTTAGTGGAAACGGGCAGAACTGAGGCAAAGCCTTCTTTATAATGAAATTATTTTAATACCTCTCAGGCAAGAAATTAGTTTCATCAAGAAAATTGATTTAATTTAGAAGAGATGCAATGTTTATAACCATAACCAGGTTAAACATTTCTTCTCCATCCCTGGATCAGAAAATAGCTTCTAACCAGCAGCTAGCTGCAAATCGATTAGTTCAGTTTAAGGTTTTCAGATGTTGTTAATATCCCACCCATCTCTACAGCACTTACTTTTCTGTGCAGTTCTCTGAGGTTCTACACATAACTTCACAAAATGAACAGTATGACTTGTGACCATAGGTTGACTGACCACAGCCCAAGTTGTTGTCTTTAATAATAATAATTTTGGTTCATAGAGCTGGACTGGGATAAATGGTTATTTTATAGGGGGTAAAAAAGCACACATCTTTTGATGATCTTCATTTTATCTTTTGTGTTTCCACATACTGATACCCCTTTTAAAAAGTAGAGCTGTTTACAGTCAGAGTGCTGATTTTATTCCCAATGGCTTTAATTATAGTCACAAATTTTAGAGGCTGATTAATTTTCATGAATCATCCAGTACTCACTGTATACTCGAAACCTAAATTGAAGGGAAATCCAGAATATTGATGGCCTACACATGGCAGCTCTGGTGTTTGCCAGAGCTTCGTGCCCTGGATCGGAACAGCGCAGTGTGTCAACGGCAGCCCTAATGAGCTCGACTATTCATGGAGACAGAGACAGAGACATAGTCTTGTGTCATCCCCCAGAGATGCCTCTGGTCATCTGAATACTGCAGGAGCCAGGAGACACAGTTGCTGAGTCCACCTAGTCTCAAGCAGGGAGAACGGTGGGTGGGTTTGTTTCCACAGACTTCCCTTCCTCGTTCTCATTTAAGGCCACAGCTGCTATAGTCCTGCCCAGGAGAGAGAGGTTATGTGTTGTCCCAAAATTTGTTGTTGCTTTTCTTCTTTTTTTTAAAGAAAATATTCTATTTTAAAGTTTTCACATGAAGAGCTCTCAGGTCATCAGATAGGAACAAAGAGGCTCTTGCCATTTGTCAGGCAGTGCTAAAATCTGTCTCCATCAAACTATTTTAAGTTGTGCACAGATCTGGGCTCCTTTGGATGGTAGAGCAACACATTATGAATTTGGATGTATTGAGAGATCCTGGTACCATATGTTATTTTTAGGTGCAAAAGAGTATGATTTAGGGACACCGTGCTTTATTTTTTTTTTTAACTACTGGAGAAGAGGGCTTCATTATAAATATAATAGAAATATTGACTGTGAGTATTCAGTTCTTTTTAGTGCTGCCTGGGCATGCTTAGGCTGCTCTACATTTATAGATTGGTGAAAACCGAGGGAGGGAATTCAGGGTCAAGTTCATCAATCATTCTGTCATTTCCAGGTACCACATAAGTCATTACACTTAAGAAAACGTTCAGTCACCTGATCTCAATGAGCACGAGAGTTACACATAGTAGGAGCATGTCATTAGGAAACGTCTGTCCTGTCCTGTGAGCCTCCCCCGGTGAGAAGGTCCATTGTGTAACAACTGTAATGGAGAAGGTGACCGTGAGAAGAGCAATAGATTCCGCCTAGGCACGTGGGAGCAAACGGGCACTTGGTATTTCATATCACTCTACAGGGCATTTCTTCTTCTTGCCACCAAGGGTAACTGTTCTGGGATGAAATTCTATAATCTTCACTGTCCTGTGATATACTGTTAGCCGTGACTTTGGAGGTAAAACATGATGTTTTTACCCTACTGATTTTATTGAAGGAGGAAACGGGCAACTAACTTCTTGCATAAGCAGGGAGTTGGGCCAAGAAAGCTGTGTATAGAATAAATAATTTGAATACTCGCACATATTTCAAGATTTAATGTTGGTATGTGAAATTCTTGACATTTAACTTTGAGATGTGGTATAACCCTCTCTCCATACGTTACATTTCTGTTCTTCTGGGAACTGTGGTTTTTACAGAATTAGCAGCCACCTCGTACAATGAACTGTCAGCATCCAGCCATATAAATGGATAATAGTAGACAGTGGCAAGTGGGATGTAGCAGAACTCAGAAACTCCAGCTTGGGGCTTAAAGTAGTTTGGGCTGTTCTCCTCCTCCTCCTCTTCTTCCTCTTCCTCCTCCTCCTCCTCCTCTTCCTCCTCCTCTTCCTCCTCCTCCTCTTCCTCTTCCTCCTCCTGCTCCTTTCTTCTTTTGTCTTACATTAAATATACCCTATGGAAAAATCAGATTTTTAATATTTGGTATATAATTTGGCTATGTTGCTGTAAACTAAAATATACCTCGAAGACAGACAGTTTACTATGGATTCACCCAGCGCATGTAATTTTTGTTTTGAAAGCAATAGTCCAGCAGTAAATAGGATTTTGGGACACGTCACATTTAAGGGTCTCTTTATATAGCACCATAACTTTCTGTATATAAAAAGATACATACACTTTGCTAAAATTAGCATAAGGCCTCTTATCTGGAGCCTTGTATCCCTCTGTGGCCATGTGGTTTTATCCCTTATGTCTCCTCTACCATCACCAAACATATATATTTGGGACACTGGTTTGGGAGGGAATGGGCAGGTTAAATCTCCTTTTGAAACCAACCTGAAGAAATCTCATTAAAGGAAATTGCCCACATATCTTCAGACCACATTCTGCTCCCAGAGTTCATGGGGGAAGACTTTACTTTCCTGTCTTTTACTGCTGAGTCCCACTTTGTCTAAGTGTCACCCAGCAGACCCCGCACTTCCCAGGGCTGGTTCAATGGGAAGTTTTTCAGGTGGTTTCAGTTTAATGCAGGGAGCTAATCATAGCTCCAGGGCTTGGCAAGGCTGTAAATGCTAATCCAGGCAGTATCACCAGGTCACGTGGTGCTTCTAGGAGACTCCTCTGCCTTTAATGTTCTCTCCCCATGCTGGTGACTTCTGCTTTCAGGAGCCCTAAATATAAGACACACCAGACCCAGATGAAGTCAGAGGAAAAATTTCACAATGCAGTTTGGGACAATAACGGAAATCTTACATCTTTCACTGATGATAAAATTTGATTTTTATTTTTTTGGTTTTTTTTTTTGTTTTTTTCGAGACAAGGTTTCTCTGTGTAGCTTTGTGCCTTTCCTGGAACTCACTTGGGAGACCAGGCTGGCCTCGAACTCACAGAGATCCACCTGCCTCTGCCTCCCGAGTGCTGGGATTAAAGGCGTGCGCCACCACCGCCCGGCAAAATTTGATATTTTTATGGTATTAATTTTGTTTTGTTTGCAGGATTATTAGCACATTGGTGACTATGTCTTCTCTTTTGTGTCAATGAATGAGGGTCAGAGCACTGATGCTCTGAGCCCTGACAAACAGTTCTGGCAATGATTGCAGTTAAGTTTTGGTAGGCTTTCCATATCCAGGACAATGCAGTGGCTCACATTCCCTCTGTCCCTCGGAGCCCCCTTGGAATAAATAGCAGTTGTAATGCAGCATTGAATTGGGTCAAGGTGGGGTTCTGAAGTGGGTACCTTTGCCTCTTGACCCAGCTCAAAGTTGGTATTTCAATTGTAGCTAATTTATCAACAGATACATAGTAAGATGATGTGTCTATTCATATGCTAGAGATTTTAGTCCCCACTTGTGACTTATGCACTAGTGAGTGAGTATCTGGGAGCTGAAACTATAGTCCATATATCTGTCTTCTATCTACTATCTATCTTCTATCTATCTATCTATCTATCTATCTATCTATCTATCTATCTATCTTCCATCTATCTATCATCTACCCAATTGAATCTTTCTTTTGATCACAGAGTATGAGAGCTGAGCAGAAATCCTGCTTTTCTACACACAACACTATACCAAGTACACCATAGAATTAAGTTTCTGTGGCGACTGAGAGTTGGTTAATGTTTTGAGAGATGTAAAATGTAGATTGTAAAGGACAGGAGAAGCATTTGAAATGGAAAGTCTGTACAGAGGCATTCGTGCAGCTTTGTGTGGAGGGATGGCAGTGAGACCATCTGCACACATGGCCCTCGCACAGAGCTTAGCCCTGCAGAATCTTCCCTTTCTGCCCTTCACTCTGCTTCCGGGCTCTTCTGCTTCTCAGCCATTCATCCAGGGAGATGAATGCATGTGCTGATGTCATGCCGAAGCCATCTACTCCAATCTCTCTCTTACACTAGAAGGAGTCCAAGGCAAGCAGATTGAGTTTCCACGTGCCCTTACGTGAGAGAACCTGGCTCACAGCAGGAGCATGCACCTGCAGCTGAGGGACCTGTACACAGACCTGGGAGTTGCCTCTAGGTTAATATGGCACTGTGGCTCTCCCAAGATGTGAGCAGGACCAAGGTTGTCTGGAGACTCTGGCCCTTTTAGTGTTTCTTCCAGTCCTGGTCACTTTCCTTTGTAGCTTCGGGAAAACGTCATCCTCAGAGGTACCCAGGTACATATGTGGCAGCTCCTTCCAACAGAATGTGGGTAGGAGTGGAAGATGTGAGGTAAGGGAGGAGGACCAAGCAGGAGGCCAGTGTGACCCCTGAATCTGCAACATTAGTCACTAAAATGTACAACTGCATCTTCTTTATGATCTTAGGTGAGAAATAAGGTGGGCATTTCTATATATATATTCTGATATTACAATTTGAAGTGATTCTTATAATCAAATAAAAATCTTTAAATTTTCTTTTCTAATATCACTTTACTTAAATTTTATTATTATGTTGAAATTACTGAAAGATAATCAATTGTGCTTGAGATGAGGAGGACTTCATTGGAAACAGCATGAAAGTTATCCCCGGATCAGCCATTGAAATGGTTTAGGCGGTAGAGACACAAAGTCTCATGACTTGAGTTTACCAGAACCCACAAAAAACAGACTCCAGAAAGTTGTCCTCTGACCTCCACATTTACACGCATCTTGACAAATAAATGAATAATGTAAAACTTTCTTTTAAAAGAAATTGAACACCCAAATGGCTTTTGTATACCAGTTGTATGGGAAGATATTTACATATGAAATAGATCACTGTATCATTGGTGTCAAAATGAGTTGAAGTAATTGATGTTTTGAAAGATACAATTGGACTTTAAATTTCATCTTCACAACTTCTTAAATTTGTAGCCAACAACTATGTGCCATGCAGTGAATGAAGTGAAAGTGTCATGTGATTGATGAGTGGGTTAGAGCGTGCAGAGGTACCTCTAGTGTTAGACATGCATAGTAACAGTTAGGAGACAAGTTTCATGGAGTCCACTCCCTGTCAGGTCATGGTTACCCTTGACTCCCAGAATGCCATGTAAAAATCAGCTACTAGTTTTAATTACATTTTAATCTAGAATCTTGTACATTAGAATCTTATTTTTAAGAAGTTTAAGTGTGTTAGCCCCAAATACATAAAATAGCTAACTTCGACTATGGAAACTAAAATGCATATTATCAATGTATACTAGCCTCCATCCCAAGTTACAATGCCATAGGTTAAGAAAACCAAACACACAACTTGAAAGATGCTTGGAAGAAAATGCACAGCTCTTCATTCTTTTGCAGCTCCTGTGTGTGTGTATATGTTTGACTATAATAATTCCATCATTTAAGGCTGAAGACACATATCAGCCGGGCTCTCTAAGATAGCATTAACTATGAAAGCAAAAGAGAACATGGTTTGGGGGAGGCATGGGACAGATTTATATAGAATTGTTATTGCTGTTTTGTTTTATATGTTCCTTTAGTTTTAAATAAATAAGAGATTTTTCCATACCTCCCCCC
>CABHPH010077944.1:0-13388 GCA_902168325.1 Peromyscus nudipes
CTACCAAAGGAGTCATTTTCTCCTTGCTGGCAGAAGGGACAAATGGCTATCTGTGGTGGCTATTAGCATACCAAAGTATATGCGGGCATCCAGACTCGCTCACTATCACAGGAAGCTGTTACACATTTCGGAGTCCTTGCTGGTATCCTGGCTCTTCTCACCTGCCCCTCCTGTGAAGTTTTCTAATTCAGGGACTTCCTCTGCCCTGCTTCACAATCCCTCGTAACCCTGTGATATCAGCTCTGTGCTCTCTGGGCCCTCGTCTCTTTTGGCCCTCTCTCATGGTCATCTCTTTCTCCTCCTCTCTCACTCTCTCTGCCTCTCTTCCCTCTCATGGCCAAGTCCAATGTTCAGGCTACTATTTTCTCTCCCTGCTCTGGACTCTTCCAGACGCTCTGCCTGTTCTCTCTCACATATTTTTACAATAGAAACTTTCACCTCAAACATACCTTGGAGATGTCATGACTTCGCTTTATACAATATTATTTATATACCATCCATTGTCAAGATTGTGAGTTTTATTATCAGTTGACAAGAACATTAAAGCTTTATAAAGCTTTATTTGGATTGCCTGGCTCAGATGAAGAAATCAAATTACCAGAATTAATTATGTATTTGAAACATTTTACAAGTCTTGCATGGAACTAGTAGTAGTCCACCTTCAGTGATAGTTTCTTCTGCAGTTGGCAAGGAGTGACACATGCTAGTTTTCAAAGCTTTTTTTTTTAGGTGTAGGTGTAAGCTCTGAGTCGATACATCTTTTAGTGCGCTGAGACTAAGTGAGCATCTTCTAAAGATGGCTTATTTTATTTTACCTCTGATAAACTGTACATTGTTATACACAGAATGGACTATAGGTGTGTTTATCAGGTATTAAGTAGAAACATGTGCCATAGAAGCTGTGTTAGTACAGAAGAAATAAGTGTAAATAAGTACATACACAAGTGAAATGATTCCTTCATCAACTCTACTTAACATTCCCAACGGGCAAAAAACATCTGAATTCTCTGTTATCATGAAAACAGATTCTATTTTAAACATTATAAGCATAATTTGATGTATTCAGACTTGTTTCATGTTTATTTTTCATCTCCAAAAGCTTCTATAGGAGATGGATCAGGAGGAAAAGCAAAGCTCCCCAATATGATACGTATATGCAGAAGGTTTGCTTCAAGTTACTCACCAAAACTCTGTGTTAAGGCTGGTCATCAGACTCTCATAGGAATCCCCATATATTCTCTGGGCTCAGGTACTGCCTGCAGAAGGCCATGCAAAATTATGTCTCTGAACACTGTATCAGGGAGGTCCATAGTCAGTGAAACTCTTGTGTCTTACAGTGGTAGAAATGATCCCTCTGTGCTCTCCTAGATGAGAACCCATATGACCTCAGGTCACCAATGTCAGACACACAGGATCTAGGACATAAAGTGTCTTTTGTTTTTTTCAGACTCTGGTACAATACATTCCTGACCACAACCTCCTCTCCCTCCACTTTTCCTAGCCCCCATCTCCCATCTCCCCCAATCCACTGCTCCCCTATTTCCTTTTAGAAAAGAGCAGTCCTCCCAGTTATATGAACCAAACGCGGCATAACAAGATGCAATAAGACTAGGCACAAACCGTTGTATCAAGGCAGGACAAAGGCAACCCAGTAGGAGGAAAAAGGTCCCAAGAGCGGGCAAGAGAGTCAGAGACATTCCCACTGCCGCTGTTAGGAGTTCCACTAAAACCCCAAGCTAAACAACAACAGCATATATGTAGAGGTCCTATTGCAGACTCATGTATGCCCCCTGATTGCAGCTTCAGTATCTGTGAGCCTCTGTGAGCCCTGCTTAGTTGATTCTGTGGGCTGCGTTCTTCTGGTTTCCTTGATCCCTCTGGATCCCCTCTTCTCTGAGGTTCCCCAGCTCTGCCTAATTTTGGCTCAGGGTCTCTGCATCTGTTTCTATCAGCTACGGGAGGAAGCCTGATGACAGCCGGGCCCTGATCTCCGAGCACAGCAGAGTATCGTTAGGAATCATTTCATTGACTTTTATTTTTTTCAGGCATGTTTGGTTCTACCCTAGGTGTCTGAACCATCTAAACTTTCGGTTCCTGGCCATCCAGGCGGTGTCGGGAATGGGCTGTGTCTCATGGATTGGACCTGAAGTTAGACCAGTTATTGGTTGACCACACCTAGAATCTCTGAGCCGAATACTACCCTGAATGAACCCTATCTCATTCTAGCTCAAACTTATTCAGTTTTCTTGGCTTATATTGTCTGTTTGCTATTGGAGGAGAACCGTGTGCCGATACTGTGTGTCCCCCATACATAATTACAGAAAAATGAGAAAGATAGAGACCAGTACGGTCAATCTTCAGTGCATTTCATACAAAACCCAAAGAAATGATTCAGATCTCTTAAGAAGAAAGAAAATTTTCATTTTCTACCATTATTCTTATTTTCTACCATAAAAGGCAAGAATATCCCTTATAAATGCTCTCATATATATAAAAAGAAGGGATTTCCCTGGATAAAATGGGATAAGCTTTGCTGTAAAACAGTCATGACATTTCTGACATAGGAGTAGCTCATTGCCTTTTTGGGAATTAAGGAAATTACAACATCTCTAAATACACAGTACAGGAAACTATTCAGGTGCAATTGCACTTACAGAAAGATTCCAGCATTCTTCATTAATGAAAGAGAGGGCAAAAGAATGAGCAAGGCTGAGCCTATTTGGTACCACACCTCTTGTCGATAGTACTTAAGCCTATCTCTCCATATTGTGACAAAAGAAATAATCTTCAGAATCTTCTCAGTTACATCCAGCTGAGCTTACACCTCCTCTCAACATGGCCTACAGCTGCTGCTTTGGAAACTTCTCCTCCTGCTCCCTTAGGAGCTGTTTGCCCACTTCAGGGTCCTCCTGTGGCTCTCCCTACCCCAGCAACCTGGTCTACACCACTACCAGCTGCTCTCCCAGCACCTGCCAGCTGGGATCCTCTCTGAATGGCTGTCAGGAGACCTGCATCGAGCCCACCAACTGCCAGAGGTCCTGTGTGGTGTCCAGCCCCTGCCAGACAGGCTGCTACTACCCCAGGAGCTCCACACCTTGCAGTCCCTGCCAGGGGACATATGCTGGGTCTCTGGACTTTTGGTCCAGCGACTGCTGTTCCCTGGGCTATGGATCTGGAAGCTGCTACTCAGTGGGCTGTGGATGCAGTGGCTTCAGATCTCTGACTTATAGACTCTATGACTTCCCTTTCCTGAGTGATGGGTCCAGAATCTGCTACCCAATCTACTTGGCTGCTGATTCCTCTCAACCTTGTTGTTGACAGATATTTGGGCTTGGCCTTTATGGATTCAACTGTTAATTGTCTATATCCTTACAATATCAGTGTCAATGTCTCTCTGCTTACAACTATTGTTTTCCTGCTTACCCCACTGGAACTCTTCATCCTTCCATTGACAGATCTTTACATCTTCAGCTTCTTCTGGATCCTTATACTTTTCTTAACTGCAAGTTATGTCTTGCTCTCTGTTCTAAGGATATATACATGTACTGTTTCCTTTTCTTCTAAGAGCATTTAAAATAAAAAAAAATAGTCTAATAAATGTATGCATTCTGACACCTCCATATATTGGCTAGTTCATTATTTTTATATTTCTTATTCTTAAGAGACTTAATTAAAGATAAAAATGGTTATCCAGATGTATTTGAGAATATATAATTTTGCTTTTGTCACATTAGTTATTGGTGGCAATCAATTCTAGGAAGATTGCCATATGCATCTGAAGAGTGGGTTAATCAACAATCAGAGCTGCTTGATATAGAAGCATAAGAATTTTTGCTGAACCAGAGAATTAAAGCAATTAGGATGTGACTAAAATATAAACATCAAGAATGAGATGTTATATAATTTATAAGGTAAGGCCTCTACATATACAAAATTATCTAAGATTAGTATTTGAGTATACATGTTCCACCAAGAGAGAACTGAGTCTTGAACAACTTTAAAGCCCAACGCTTCCTGGCTCATATGCATGCTGACTTCCCTGCCTCCCTAGTCTGAGTGTTATCCATGTCTCACCTCCAATGTACTTAAGAAGTAGGAAACAACTTTGTGTTATTATTCTTAGTCTGAGTCTCAAAGCACAGTAGAACTCAAGGGCTCAGCCATACTTTATTTGACAAGTGTTTTAGAAATCTTTCAATGTAGAAGATGCACAAAAGAAGATCAAAGAGGAGAATTATGGTAAAAAAAAAAGATGGAGAGCACATTTTGAAGTAGCATTTATAAGGTGCAATTGATATTCTAAATTCAAGGGACTTTCAGAACATTAAGGTCACTCATGGAATTGTGGACCTTCGGGTCTTACCCCCAAGAGAAAGCTTCATCTTTTAGTGATTGATAGTGTGTGTTGTCCTGCATTCCCATAATCTTATGAGGGAAGAATAATGGAGGGGATTATTGTCTGTTGGCCTAATGTAACTTTGAGATATCCAGCTACTTAGCAAAAGAAATTAAAAATATAAAAAATAAAATTATATATCTCTCTATAAAATGTATATTATATAATTATATATCATATATTTATATATAAATATGATATAATATAATGTCATATAATTATATGACATTATATATGTATATATATACAGAGAGAGAGAGAGAAAGAGAGAGAGTGTGAGAGAGAGAGAGAGAGAGAGAGAGAGAGAGAGCACAAAGGTAGTTTATTCAAGGTGTTGAACCCTCCAAAATCAACATATCATGTGTTGTGTTATAGTCCTGACATGGATCATCTCTGTTAGCATGCTGCATGGAATATAGTAATATCTGACATAGACTATTCATTTAACACTAGGAAATATGGGAGAGACGAGGTATATTTGACCATCACAGGCATAAAGAAGCCTCACAAAGTGTTTGAAACTTTACAGTGTTTATAGATCAAATAATCACAGAACTTGAATTCTTAAAGGAATTTCTATACTTTATTCTTTCCTGAACCATTTAATTTAAAACACACACAGCTTCCAGTGTAATGAAGGAATCTTCACCTTCCCACTATTCTGGAAACTGCTTCATATGAGTAGGTTTAGCTTATTGCCTCTACCTTATTAGCCTCATGTGAAAGACTCATAAAAAAGAATAAAAATAAGCAGATTTAGGCAAAGAACTAAAAGGGAATAATCTAATTCATTTTAAATATATTTTATTAACTGTTATGCTAAATGATAGATTAATAGAAAAATATTTCATGACATCTTGGGAAGAAATCTTTTTTTATTAATTCTTTGAAAATTTCATGCAACGTGCTTTGATTATATTCAACCCTCAACCTTCTCCAGGTCCCCCTTCCTCACCACTTTACTTTGTTTTATCACTGTGTATTTTATTAATCTATCAAGTTCAGTTTGTGCTACCCATGCATCTTAGATGTGAGACCTTTCCTTGGAGAGTAGGTCTTATGGGTTCCATGTTCTCTAGGAACTCCTGTGCATTCACCCTGTTGTTTCTAAAGATTGTTTCCTTAGACTTATCCAGCACTTTTGGCTCTCAAAATTTTCCACCTCCTTTTCTTAATGGATCCCTAAGCCTTGATTTTTTTTCTTTATTTTATTTTACATACCAACCACAGTTTCCCCTCCCTTCTCTCCTCCTCTTCCCTCCCCCAACTTCCTTGCTACCTCTCCCATCCACTTCTCTGTCTCCATTTAGATGCAGTAGGTCTCCCTTGAGAATCAACAAAGCATATAAGATTTGAGCTTTTACAGTGGTCCAAAATACCAGCATGTATTAGGCTATCTCATTGCTGTCCTTTGCCGTCACCAAAAATTTAATCATTGTCTTGCTTTCTCTGTTATTATGCTCATTGTTATTTATTTTTCTTGGCTTATAGTGTACTCTTTCTACTAGAAAGTGAAACATAGATAATTCTGTATGGCCCACGTAGAATAATAATGAAAAATTGCAATGGAGACAAGTATGGATAATCTTTGATGGGTTTCGAATGAAACCCTAAGTAATGCTCCCAGTTCACTAATAAATGAAAAAAGCACACTACTCTCATTCTACACAATGAAAGACAAGCATGTATTCCTCATTACATTCTGTGATAAAGCATATAAATATTACATCAAGAGGAAAAGGAGGGATGTTCCCAGACACGACAGAGTAAGCCTTAGTGTAAAACATTCACGGCAATTCTGACATCTGTTTTCCTGACATTCCTTTTGCTATAACAAGGAAATTGCAACATTCGTAAATATACTGTACAGAAAACTATGCAAATGCAACTGTAATTGCAAAGAGCTAATTGAGTTGTACCTTCGTAAAGGAGGAAGCACACAAATATGTGAAAGGTGACCCTGTTGGGTACCACACCTGTTTCTGAGAGTACATCAACCCATCTTTCCACAAAGTGACATTTAAACTCAGAATCCTCTCAGCTACATCCAGCTGAGCTCACATCTCCTCTCAACATGGCCTATAGCTGCTGCTCTGGAAACTTCTCCTCCTACTCCCTTAGGAGCTGCTTGCCCACTTCAGGTTCCTCCTGTGGCTCTTCCTACCCCAACCTGGTCTACACCACCACCACCTGCTCTCCCAGTACCTTCCAGCTGGGATCCTCTCTGCATAGTGGCTGTCAGGCAACCTGAATTGAACCCACCAGCTTCCAGAGACTGTGTGGTGTCCAGCCCCTGCCAGATGCCCTGCTACTACGCCAGGAGCTCCACTCCTTACAGATCCTGCCAGGGGATGTATAATGCATCTTTGGGCTTTTGTCCTGGGAGCTACTGTTCTCTAAGCAAGGGATCTAGAAGCTGCTTCTCTGGGACCTCAGCTCTCTGAATTATGAAGTGTCTGACTTCCCTAGTGTTTTTTTTTTTTAATGGAGTGAGGTTCTGCTGCCAAGCCTGCTTGGCTCCCAGAACCTGTCAACATTCTTGTTAAAGGCAAACCTGTATATCAGGCCTCTATGATTCAACTGTTAAGTTGCATACATATAGTCTTACAATATGCAAGCCAGTCTCTATGCCCTGTAGCCATTGTTTTCATGCTTATTCCCAAGTACTATTTTTTCATTCTTCCATTAACAGTTTCTTCAGTTTCAATTTTGGACAGATTATTGGAATTGGCTACCATAAATTTCTCTTACTTTTTATACTGGTGATATGTACATGTGAATTTTTATTTTCTTGCAAGAGTTGTTGAAAACAAAATTTTCATCTAATAAATTTCTGTAATCTGACACCTCACTATATTTCTCATTTTACTATATTTATGGGTTTTTCAGTTATAAATTTGAAAGATTCAGTTAAAGTACCATATGATTGTGCAACCGGATTTGGGAACACATAATTCTATATTTGTTTATGTTTCTTAGTAGGAATATTCAATTCTAGGATTATTTTCCTGTGAATCTGCAGGTTGAGCTCAATGGAATCAGAATTGCCTGAGATTCATGACCTTGTATTTCTTAATGACACAGGACAACAAAGTCATTAGTATTTGAACTAAAAATGCAAACAATTAGAATAAGATACTTCATAATTTACATGATGAAGTCTTTATATAGACAAAAATTCATGAATCTAGTATTTGCATGTAACTTCTAGCCATGATACATAATAAATGTGATCCTTAAACATTTCTGAAGGTACACATGTTCTGATTGGTTTAATGATGGTATTCCCACTTCCCACAGTTGTGGGATTATCTCTACATCTCATCTCCCAGTACAAGCAAGGAGAAATACAGAGATTGTAGGTGGGGAAAACTGGATTCTGGAGGTGATGACAATCTGCTGATGCTTCTCTGTGGCTCATCATCCATTATCATAAGAGTAGTAAATCTAAGAAATGTTAAATGTTTTTATTCACTGGATTTAGTCTGAGTTCCACAGCAGAGTTAAAGCCAAAGACTTGGGTGCAATTATCTAATCCTATAAAAGAGATATTGCAGACTATCAAAGTAAACAGTAGAGAAGGTTAATGATCATGTTGTTGTTATTTTGTTTGGTTTGGTTTGATTTTTTGAGACAGGGTTTCTCTGTAACATCCCTGGCTATTCTGGAACTCCCTTTGTAGACTAGGCTGGCTTTGAACTCACAAAGAGCCACCTGTCTCTACCTCCCAAGTCTTGGGATTAAAGGCATGTTTTGCCACCGCCACCACCGCCACCACCACCACCTGGCAGTAAATGATCTTATTATCAAGTTTTAATGTGTAACCAAGAGCAATGCCAGTAACCTGAATTGTTTGGGGCGGGGAGGGGGTGGCTTTAGAACACCTCACCAAAAACTCAAGAAGCGGTACCTCACACTTGACACAAGACTTTTTATTTATTTATTTATTAAAGCAACACAATGCTTTGGGGATGAACATAATACTCTGTGTAATACAATAGGAAGTTTCTGTATGGCTGTGTAAAACATCTTTAGAATTACCTGTTCCTTGCCCAACCCTTTTCTTTGCCCCCTCAAGCCCTCACCTACTTAAACTTCCTTCCCCATTATTCTGCTTTTTGCTTCATGCCACCTGTGTTCTACTGTCTCCTCCCTTGGTATTATTTTTCCCTCTTCCCATCATTGGTCCCTTTCTAGTTTCCTGAACTCCACAGATGCACTAAATCAAACACACAAATCTAAGGATTCAACACTAAGAGCCACACAAATGAGAACATGAGATGTTTGTCCTTCTGGGCTGGATTACCTCACACAGTAAAATGTTTTACGGCTCCATCCATTTACCACATTTCTCCCTGAATAAAAGTCCATTGTAACACATATGCAGAGGACTGATATCTACATGAGGCCTGCCCTTTGCAGAGGGAATGTGGCCAGGACTGTGAGGAGAAGAGGAGGGGAAACTGTGATCAGAAAGTTAAATAATAATAATAATAATAATAATAATAATAATAATATAATGAAAAAAGTCCATTGTATATAGGTGCCACATTTTTATTATCCATTTACTAGTTGATGGACAATTAGGCTGTTTCCATGTCATATCTCTTGTGAATAGATTAGCTATGAGCATGGTTGAATTAGGCCTACTCCAAAAGAAAAAACAAATGCCTGGTACTGTAAGTCTGGCCAACAACCGATAATTGGGGAGATCACAGGTCTCAAGGGCAGACATGCTACTATTATTTTGTTAAATGGATACAGCATCAACTGATCTCTATATTCATATCTCTCTATGCATAGATTATTATAGCTCTCAGAGCTCTTCAGAGAAAATTCTTTATGTAGAATAAGATGGTTAAAGAAAAATTCAAACCTGTGGAAGTACAGAGAATACGTAACTGTAGGAAGTCCAGCCACCAATAGGGCATCTGTAGAGCATACACTCCTCCAATATCCATGGCTATCAGTGGTTGAGGAACTATACACAATTGATGGAAGAGGAAGAGCCAATTTTCATTACGAGTGTGACCTCAGGTAAGCCAGTCATGCACCAGGAGATGCCCTACACACAGCAGGATATGGACAGCATAACTTGAGTCAATGGGTTAGTAAATTAAAAAATAGAAGTGGGTACCATAGATGGGCAAATAGAGGCATGGGAGTAGGTCTGAGAAGAGTTTATGGGGGGGAAATTGAAATAACTATGATGAAATAAATTGTATAAAATTTTTCAAATATTAATAAAATTGTTTATTTTTCTAAAAAGGTTTAAGAGGAAAGATCTGTTTTAACAGAAAGTACATTTTGGGTGCTACTTTTAAAAAGAACAGGGATTTGGGGACCTTTAGGGACATTTGGAAAGACTCTCAGAATTGTTCACATCATAATATGATCCCCAGGAAAAAACTTTTCTTCACTGACTTCCATCTTTCATTGGTTGAAGATGTATAATTTCCTGAATTCTCATAACTTCCTCTTCAGTTACCACAGTATGACCTTTAAGATATCAAGGACATAGTCAAGTGAATATTGTGTACATTGCAGGGAATTTGCTATTTATGGAAGGTATATGAATCCATTATTGTATTGTGTCCTATAACCTGGCCTCTGGTCATCTGTGATAACATGCTACAAAGAATAAAGGAGTAAGAGTCATAGATTTTTCATTTAGATGTGTGAGAAAGAGAAAGAAGGTGTGGTTACAGTCTCAGAAATTCTTATCTGTCATCACCAGGAAGTGGACTGATAGAGTGATGGGAGAAGCTTGACTTAAGTACTCAAGGTTTGATGATCCCTTACCTTTAGGTGCTGGGATCTGGGCAATGGGGGGAAGTGTTGCCTTTGTGGTTGGATCTGGTTATGCATTAGCTCTCTGTTCCTAGAGCAGAGAAGGCAGGGAATATGTGGACAGAGAGCAAGGAGTCTGGGAGAATCTTCCCTGTCAGCTCTAGGACTTCAAGCCCTTACCTGTTGGTGCCTAGAGCTAAGTTGGCAGGGAAAAGTTGGGTTGCATGGTCAGGGCATAAGGACTCCTTATCTATTGACTCCAGGAGCCGTCCAGACTAGGGAAATATCTGAATTCTTAATGAATTCTAAATGCATGACTGCTAGTGCAATCAGGGAGTGTTTAGTATTTCCACAAATCTGTTGACTTTGTCATATTAGTCACATCTAAAGGATCTAGAATAAATAGTAAAAATAAAAAGACATTATAGGCTTAGAGAAAGATCTACTTGGATCTTAAACTACTTTGTTTCAAAAACATTATTATTAACTATTATCTGTTTATACCAAATGATAGACTGACAGGAAAAGATTTGATGATATCTTAGCATAAAATTATTAGTAAACTTGAGTGATATGACATAACTTCTTAATTTAAATATTAATAATTATTATTATTAACCATATTGTTGCCAGAGCACTCAGATTTGGACATCAGTATGATCAATATCAAATGTTCTTTCCACTAATCTTTAATAATATGGACAAGAATAGTGAATTGGCTTAATTTCTGTGATATCTCACCAATACAAATCAATCAGACTGCTCTTGGTTAGTCAGACAGAAGTAGAATGGAGCAAAGATAAACAGTAGAATAGTCCTTGAAAGAGTAATATAATAATAGCATTCAAAATCAGTACAGGGTGTGGGGAAAAGATTCAAAATTTGGCATAGAATGTACTGCTCGGCGAGGCACAGAAGCAAGTGTGTATGTGCTTTGTGCTAGAAAACTATTCAAAATTTAACTTTAAAATAAGTGAAAACAGCCGGGCGGTGATGGTGCACGCCTTTAATCCCAGCACTCGGGAGGCAGAGCCGGGCAGATCTCTGTGAGTTCGAGGCCAGCTTGGGCTACCAAGTGAGTTCCAGGAAAGGCACAAAGCTACACAGAGAAACCCTGTCTCGAAAAACCAAAAAAAAAAAATATAAGTGAAAACAAATAACCATGCAACATACAGAGGTGAAGGCAGTGACCGACAAGCTAAGGAAAAAAAATCTGTGAATGTAAATTAGAATATGTGCTTCTTTACATTGTGTGAAAATTGACCTTTGCTAGAATAGTGTAATTGGGTTGGAAATGAAATTGACTTGTACATCTATTATAATTATTATAATAATATAATCAATATATCAAAACAATATAATACAGTAATATAATCAAAATAATAATCAAATATATATTCAGACTTCGTACATTTATTTTTTCTTCATGTTCAATTTTGTTGAAAAGAACACATGATATTGATCATACTGATGAATAAATATGAGTGATAAAGACAATAATAATAATTTAAATGAATTATAGCCTGGTTGTCCTTTGCTTTACATCTAATATCCACTTATAAGTGAGTACATACTACGTACGGTGTTTGTCTTTTTGTGTCTGGGTTACTTCACTCAGGATAGTTTTTTCTAGTTCTATCCGTTTGCCTGCAAATTTCATGAGGTAATTGGTGGGTTTTTTAGGAATTTATTTTATTTTTTTATTATTAAGGAATTTTCTATACATTTTACATACCAACCACAGATCCCCTCCCCTTCTTCCTCCCACCCCCAGCCTCTCCCTCCACCCCATCCCCCATTCCCACCTCCTCCAAGACAAGGCCTCCTGTGGGGAGTCAGCAGAGCCTCATACACTCAGTTGAGGAAGGTCTAAGCCCTTCCCCTTCACCAAGGCTGTGTAAGGTGTCCCACCATTGGCAGTGGGCTCCAAAAAGCCAGTTCATGCACCAGGGATAGATCCTATTCCCACTGTCAGAGGCCCCTCAAACAGACCAAGCTACACAACTGTCTCACCTATGCAGGAGGCCTAGGCCAGTCCCATGGAGGTTCCACAGCTATCGGTCCACAGTTCACGAGTTTCTACTAGTTTGGTTTGGTTGTCTCTGTATGTTTCCCCATTATGATCTTGGTGCTCCTTGCTCATAGAATCCTTCTTCTCTCTCTTTGACTGGACTTCCTGAGCTAGACCTGGTACTTGCTGTGGATCTCTGCATCTGCTTCCATTAGTTACTGGATGAAGGCCTTATGATGACAGAGCATTCACTAATTTGATTACCGGTAGTCTAGTTCAGGCACCCTCCCCGCTATTGCTAGTAGTCTAAGGTGGGGTCATCCTTGTGGATTCCTGGGAACTTCCCTAGCACTCTATTTCTCCTTATCTCCATGATGTCTCCCTCTATCATGGTATCTCTTTCATTGCTCTTCCACTCCATCCCTGTTCCACTGTTTTTTTTTTTTTTATTTTTTTTTTTATTTTTTTTTTTTAACAGCTGAGTAATACTCCATTGTGTAAATGTACCACATTTTCTTTATCCATTCTTTGGTTGAGGGGCATCAACCCCAGAGAAGCTAGGTAATAAGGAGGACCCTAAGAGAGACATGCATGGATCCCCCCAGGAAGGGGAAATAGATAAGATCTCCTGAGTAAATTGGAAGCTGGGGAGGCAGGAAGCTGACAGAGAGGGGAGGTGACAGGAGAACATGAGGGAACTGGATGGTAGAGTTGGGGGCAGGACAGAGAGGGAAAGCAAGGAAAGAGATATCTTGATAGAGGGAGCCATTACGGGGTTAGGGACAAATCTGGTGCTAGGGAAATTCCCAGGAAACCACAAGGATGACCCCAGCTAAGACTCTAAGCAATAGTGGAGAGCGTCCCTGAACTGGCCTTCCCCTGTAAATCAGATCAATGACTACCCTAATTATCATCATAGAACCTTCATCCAGTAACTGATGGAAGCAAATGCAGCAATCCACAGCTAAGGACTGGGTGGAGCTCCTGGAGTCCAGTCAAAGAGAGGGAGGAGGGATTCTATGAGCAAAGGAGTCAAGATCACAATGGAGAAACCCACAGAGACAGCTGACCCAAGCAAGTTGGAGCTCACTGACTCTGGACTGACAGCTGGGGAACCTGTGTAGGACTGAACCAGACCTTCTGGATGTGGGTGACAGTTGTGTGGCTTGGGCAGTATGTGAGGCCACTGGC
>CABHPH010077954.1:0-21595 GCA_902168325.1 Peromyscus nudipes
AATTTCTTTTTTGTTATGACTATGAGACATGTCGGCTCCTGGCAGTACCAATCTACTTCAGAGAGAATATGGGCATTGAAGAAACTGCATATGGAGTTAACTTTCATTGTGGCAAAAGTTAGCCCCTGGACAACAAAGTATCCTTGAATCAACTGCTGACAACAGGACAACATGGACAGACAGAACATGAAACAAAGGACTACCGATTCTTGCCAAAACAAGTGTGGTTATGGCTTTATCAAAAGGCATCTTCTGAGGCCAGGACAATATGGCACCATCCCTGAAGTGGCCTTTGCAATCCGGAAAAGGTACAGTGCCCTTTCCTTTGAAGGCAGCTGAACAGGCAGTGGGCTGATGGCTTCTGATGTGCAATGGAACAGCAGCTGAAACAGTTATTCTTGAGGAGTAACTAAGCTCACGCCTCTCAATAGCAGACTGGCAT
The DNA here is from genome assembly GCA_902168325.1 of Peromyscus nudipes. Taxonomy (NCBI): domain Eukaryota; kingdom Metazoa; phylum Chordata; class Mammalia; order Rodentia; family Cricetidae; genus Peromyscus; species Peromyscus nudipes. Next base: position 443 of record CABHPH010077954.1, read on the forward strand.
TTAATAGAGGGATGTGGAGAAGAACGGGATGCTGAGATGAAGCCACACATACACGGTCAAGAAGAATGGACAGCTGAATTAAAAAGCCATCAACAATTTCCAGAATTTAAAATCCTGAATCAGGACATGACACTAGTGGAATTCAGGTGTTTCTGGTACTGCTCTCACCCAAGGTGAGGTTGAACTGTTGACCTTGTGTACGACCTACTTCACAAATGAGTCTGTCAGATACGTTAAGCCTATAGGCTGAAGATGATGCCCCAACACTGCGGAGAAACCTCAGGTGACTGTCCAGGCAGCTGGCTGTTTCTGTCAACTCACAATTTTTTTGGAAGCTGCTTGCATGCACTTCCTGTTTTTATTTTTGTTAGGTAATATTATTTCCTTCTTGGGTCTCTGAGGGAGTTGAAGATTAGTTAGTTATATTTAAAGATTAATTAATTATAGTTGAAGATTAGTTAGGATAGAAAGGAAATAGGTACATTCTGGACTTACCAAAACAGGATAAGTAATGGAATTATATTCTCTGAATTTGTCAAATACAAATGGACTAGACATTGTTTAGGTATTCATCACTTGTATATATTGTATATAGTTATTGTACTTTTGTATATAGTTTTTCTTATATTAGGTACAACTTTCTTTTTTTTTCTCTTTTTATTAAATTAGAAAGGGGGAGATATAGTGGTATTCTATTTGTACTGAAATGTGATTTTATTTGTATGTTAATAAATAAAGTTGCCTAGAGGTCAGAGCTATTAGCAAGCCATAGCGAAAGCCAGGGCGGTGGTGGTCCACGCCTTTAATCCCAGCACTTGGTAAGCAGAACTAGGTAGATCTCTGTGTGTTCAAGGATACAGCCAACATTGGAGACACACGCCCTTAATCTCAATACCAACCATAGAAAACCTGGAGGTCTATACAGAGAGGCAGTAATGAGGCAGTCACGTAGTTGGGTTTACAACCAATGAGAAGGCAGAACAGACTCTTATTTAAAAACGAATGCACAGGAAGTAGTTCCTTTTTCGGAGAGGTCTCTTGGTGGGAGAAGCTAGCTGGCGGAAAAGCGGGTAAGACTCTTAGCTCTGACCTCTTTGGGCTTTCATCCTTACATTGGCTTTGTGTTTATTATTTAATAAGGCAGTTGGTCACATCTACACCTCCTTACGCCACAGGCCAGGCCAGTATTTCCATGGAGGGCAGAAGTCACTGGTGGTGTTGAGGTGTAAGTGTTGAGTGACTTACTTGAGATGATATTTGCTAAATAGGTATTCTTTTTTTTTTCCTTTGTCTTTCAAGGAAATAGGTATTCTTTTTTTTTTCCTTTGTCTTTCTCTGTGTAGTTTTGGTGCCTGTCCTGGATCTCACTTGGTAGCCCAGGCTGGCCTCGAATTCACAGAGATCTGCCTGGCTCTGCCTCCCAGGTGCTGGGATTAAAGGTGTGCGCCACCACCGCCTGGCGCTATTCTTTTTATTTAGAGTACTTTCGTTTGGGACGGCCGGTGACAATTATTGAGGACTAATGCTCCAGCCACCATGTCCTCTTCAGTGTCATGACCCTGAGTTAAAAGAATTCTACTGGGCAGAGCAAGTTAGAAGCCTGTGTGGCAGCTGAGAGGTGACATCAACTTCAACCTATTTCCTGAGCACCCCTGCTGGTGGGGCCCGGCAGGAAGGACTGGAGAGAGAAGCTGGTGAGGAGAATGGACTCCCTGGGATGCTCATTGAAAAGCAGAGGTGACAAAACAAACTCATTGTGAAAACTCAAACATGGTCGGCACAGGAAGGGAGACAAACAAACACATACAACACAAATGCTGTTGGAGGTCTGAGGCCAGAAGTGAACCCACAGAAGGCCTCGGCTCTGAGTCAGAGACATATGTCATCCATGTGGCCTTCCACACTGCGGACACAGAGAGAAAGAGGGATAGATGACGGCTTCAGGTGGGTTAGAAATAAAAATGATAGGTGATGGATGACTGCAAGTCTAGAAAACCAGAAGACATGGGAAAATCAATAAGAGAAATTCTGTAAAGGAGGAGGGAGGCAGGGGAGGTTGGAGGAGGGAGGGAGGGGAGCTGGGAGCTAAGGAGAAGCGGGGAAGGAGCATAAAGAGACCTCTGGGCACACACACCTCTCCAGAGTCTCAGATTGGCCTCCCCCCAACCACACACACACACACACACACACACACACCTCCTAGCTTCATTTTGAGTTCCAAAAGCTGCCAGTCCTTGGGTCTCAGAGCCTGCTCTCCTCCACACAGGCCAAGGTCTCCCCGGGCCTCCCGAGAGCCCGGGGAGCCCCAGCAGCAGTGGCTCTCTGGCTCCGGGGGGGGGGGGGGGGGGGGGGGGGGGAAGCTATGTGGAGAGCTGAGCCCCCTCTGAGAGGGTTCTACTTGACTCCCATCTCCACCTCCCTTCCTTTACCTCCCCTACCCTGAGCTGTCCATGGGCCGATCAGGGAACCCAACCCGGTTCAGTCTCGCCTGCAAACGATGGACAGTGTCATCTCGCTTGACTGGAGGCAGAACCTGGGAGAAGTGATTTCAAAGTAGAACATAGGGAAATGGACAGGAGGCAGCAAAAATAACTCTTTAAAGAAAAGAAAAGAAAACAGTAAGATAAGACTTCTCTTATTAGGGTTGGAAATTTGTTCCCTGGTTACTCTCAAAATAACACTCTTAAATGAGAAAAATAAAATGAAGCAGGTATTCTTCAGAGAGAAATGAGCACAAAAGCCTAAAATTAATTGACCCGAGACCTTGGATAGTATAAGAACAATTTAATGAGAGTTTGCTAAGTGCCTTTCCTGATAAAATGGGAGGGAGACAGGAGTCTCCTCGAATAGCTGCTTCCCTCCCCGACTACAGCTTCCTAGCTTCTCAGAAGAAGGGCTGGTCAATAAATTGTCCCCAGAGTCACCAGGTGGCAAACAGCCACCCAGCCTGATTGCCGGAGTGATTACATCGGGTGGGACTCGGCACGTGTGTCCTCACGCCACGGCTGCTGATTCATTAGCGTGAGTGCTGAACCCACCCACAGCCAAGCTGTCCTGTCCTCCCAACTCTACATGCAGGCTGTGGCACACACACACACACACACACACACACACACACACACGCATACACACAATACACTCATGCACACACACTTGCACACACAATACACTCATGCACACACACGTGCACACACACATGCATGTACATGTGCATGCATGCACAAATTGTTTAAATGTCAAAAAAAAATCTTAATATAGGCTTAAGCATGAAGGTTAAGAGAAAGGTGCTCAGAAAAAAGCACATACACTCCTCAGTGTGGGTCTGGGCTCCCTAAGTGACAGTCGGAGAAAGTAAGACATACCACATGTGCCTCTGGAGAAAGGAGAAGCGTAATGAACGGTCTCAGCGTTAGCCGTATACACCATTTTGGTGGCCCTCAAGCTACATCTCCAAAGATTTCTAGGAAACTCTTCTTCTAGCTTCTGACAGTGAGGGGGCTCCAGCGGTGCCTGGGAGGGAGCCACAATTCGACAAGGTGAACCTTGATTGCACATGGGGCTAGTGCACATCTTCTTCCGGTAAGGGGGGTGTTTCTGGTGAGAGGTCTAGAAAAATGCAGGTTTACAGCTGGCAAGGGAGAAAGGCGTTAAGCATTAAGCAGTCGGCGCTAGAGCTCTTGCTTTTCTGCTGGCACTCTTGGGTCAGGGATTCACTTCTTTTGTCCCCCCAAATTTTCCTGCCTCTGTCTTATTTGTGAGATTCCTTGGAAATGTCTGGGAGAGGAGTGAGGCCATACCTGAAGTCATATGTACTAGGGCTCATTGGTTCATTGTTCGTTTAGCACTCTCATTTGAAAATACTTCTATATAAAAGAAATATTGTCCCTATGTCCAGGAGCCTTCACAGTGAATGTTAATTATGCTGGAATTCTTGATTCTCAGCTGGCAACAAACATTAGCTAGCCTGCAGTGAGGGGCTCCCCTCTCCCATCTCCCCATGACTAGCCTTTCCATCCCTGCCTCAATACTAACTTCAGAGTTAGTCCAGATTCCCAGAAGAGTGCCCCCTCTTCAGATGTCAGGCGCAAGGTCCAGGCAGACTCCCCAGCTATCTAGAGTTCCCATAATCTCCTCAGAGGTTCAGTAATTCACTAGAACAAGTTACGGAGCTCAGGAGACACTCGTGGTCAGCAGTTTACTGTAGAGCACTGTTAGATTCCGTGGGAAATGCGGGCTTAAAGAGGGACAGAAGGGCAGAAAGAAGAAAGCATCTGACCTTGCATGGGTGGGACCATGTTTAAGGCAAAAGGCGTCTGGTCACCCTCACGTGTGGATGCAAAATACCTACAGAAGAAGGTGGGGCCCCCTAGAGGGGAGGAAACTACTACCATACCATATTCCCTCCTTTCCAGAGCATCTTGGCCTGGCTGCAAAGGAGGCTGGGAAGTGTAGTCTCTTAGTAGGAAACTTGCCAGCATAAGAACCCAGAACAGGCTTACCTGGCAGGTGGTGTGTGTGTGTGTGTGTGTGTGTGTGTGTGTGTGTACTTGTGTGTATGCATGCATGCATGCTGGGTAGTACAGAACTTCCATGGCTTTCACACTTTCTTTGGACACACCCTCTCCCCAGATCTCCTCTACAACCCTGTCTCTAGCCCTCTCCCCTCTGTGGACATTAGGGTGGGGATCAAGTCTCTGACCCTTGAAGGATTCCTTCAGTCTGTTCTGGTGACCAGTCTTTCTATATTGGGCCCTATTGAGTCACCTCATTAGCATGAACTCTGGTGACATTTTTTAAAAAGTCATTATGCATAACAAAGCATTCCTTATCACACAGGAAATTCCAAGGTGCCAGCAACATGGGGACAAAGACCTGATAACGTTTTTATTATGCCATACAGCTGAAGCCAGTGGAAGCCAAAGGTGAGTCAGCTGGGCTGCAGCCCGAAGAATCTCCTCCCAAGGCACAGGGAAGGGTGGAGAAGGGTGGAGGGTGGGCCTGAGGGCCAAGTAGAGAATGTCCAGGACACCCTGTATCACATGCACCTGCCATGTGGGGAACCCGGATGCCCCCGCCTTCCCAGAGACCAGATGAAGGAGGAGAGATCACTGCAGCAGACGGTGAAATTCACACTTCAGGCACATCAGAGGAGCACTGTCCTACTGCCCGACCTGCATGCCATGGAGGCCTGACAGCTGCTTAGGGGGAGACTCGAGTTGGGCCCCTGGTGCCAGCCCTCCTCCCATGTCGCTGAGGATGGGCTGGTGCTGTGTCCTTGACTGAATGTCTATGCCCTATGCTGTGTCCTCCTGCTCTGGCTTTTGTCCCTATCACTGTAGCCTAAGGCTGCTAAGTCCCTTCCTGGGTTGTGATTCTCACTGAGCCGCTTCCGGGGCCAGCTTCTTTCAGGTCCGCCGCGGGAGCATCCCAAGGTCACAATCCCAACTTCCAGCTTGCTGCCCTGGATCTCATTTCCCAGTCTGCTCCTAACCTGTGCTGCAGAGAACCACAGCTCCCAATGAGCCGGGATAGAAAGGGAAAATTATGGGGACCCAGGATGGGAAAGTAGCCATTATCTCAGAGTCTGATTGAAGCCTCTCACCAGGTGAGAATCAAGAATCTCAACACAGTTAACACTTGTTGAAACTGTCCAGGCAAAAACAACAGTTCTCAACTCAAAGGTAATAAGAGAGTCTGTTCTGGAGCAAAAATATGAGTGACTGTGGCCCAGGAACATGGAGCTGGTGACCGTGGGTTCCATGCTCCAAAGTGGAAATCATTTCATGGAGTTTTTATGGTAACAGTACAAAGAAAATTATAAATCAAGGTGGTTTTAAAATGCATCCGTGGAAACATTAAGTAGTCAGAGCGCAATGGAGAAATCTCAGCTGTAGGCATTAGATGTTATCTGATAGCATTCTTAGCCCTGATTGGTGGAGAACAGAGTTCTGTCAAGTTACTATGTTGTAAGGGTTTTCATTTGTTCTTAGGCTATCAGGCCTGACTAGGAGCAGGATGCCAGGTCGGGAACAGCCGGGGTAAGGAATGGCTGTTAATTAGGCCGATGATCACATTAATTGTAATTAGGCTTGAAACTGCTGGGTTCCAACCTCTCCACCTCTTTGAAGTTTTAATTAGTTAATCAGCCAGTGTAGACAACTTCTTTCCAGGAATTCTCATTCACGAAGCCTTTCTCCTTTCAGGAACCAGCTGTAGACCAACATTTTTCCAGGAATCTCACAAGAAACCCTATTTACAGAAAGGGATGTGTCCCAAACTTCCAAACAACCTGAGTGGCTCCTAGTTTTACATTATCAGATGACAATCCCATCTAAGCGTTAGAGCCAACCTGTAATCTCGCTTATCAACAAGAGAAGGAAGAAAAGAACATTTTAAGGTGTAACTTGAGAGCCAGCAAAGTGGTGTTCATGGCTAATGCTAACACACTGAGTTGGGTCTCTTTCGAGGAGCCCATAGCGAGTGCTCTTGGGTCTGTCTTATTCTTTCCCAGGACACCTCTCTCTGTTATCATCCATGCTTAAAATCTTTGTTAGAAGTCTTTTAACAGGCCGGGCGGTGGTGGCGCACGCCTTTAATCCCAGCACTCGGGAGGCAGAGCCAGGTGGATCTCTGTGAGTTCGAGGCCAGCCTGGTCTCCAAAGCGAGTTCCAGGAAAGGCGCAAAGTTACACAGAGAAACCCTGTCTCGAAAAACCCAAAAAAAAAAAAAAAAAACACAACTTTTAACATAGAAAAATTAAGCTGGAACTGACCTGAAAACTCCCTCCCATTGATGAGTTTTCCTAGTGATGAAAGGTGCCACGAAGGCTGCTGTGGGAGAAAAGACGTCAGCGGCATCCTGCAGCCCACACTGCGTGTTACATCTAATACCGACCCACCTAGCAGCATGTTCCAACCGAGGCAATAGCGGCATGAACGCTGTGGGGATAACAATGCCTCTGCATTGGATTTAAGGCCTGCTCCAGAGGGAGGAATCCCAGCCTGGTACCATTAACCTGGCCAAAAGCCTGTGGCTCAAGAAATCACAGGCCCGAGGGAGGAACCCATTACTCTTCTTTTGCTCAACGGACATGCTGTCAACCACTTTCTAAATGTTTATGTTTATACACACAGTGCTGCCCTCAACCTTAGTTCGAGAAGCTTCTCTCTGTAGTGGGCAGAAGTTAACTGGTCACAGTACTGAGAGTGTCTACTGAAGGCTTATCCCTAAATGGGACATCTATATCAAACACCTGCCCACCACCAGGAGGCCCAGAGAACATTGCAAAGGGGCAGAAAGAAGGTAAGAGCCAGAGGAGGAGGAGGAGACTATGAAGTGCTGTATTTGGGATACAATGTAGCCATTCTACCCATGAACTCACTGCAGACGCAGTTAGCTGCACAAGACCCGAACAAGACCAAGCCAACAAGAACAGTCGCCATTCTAACTAGCAGGACTAAATGGGACTCAGTGGGTTATTAAAAAGAAAGGAAAAGACGTAAATAGGGAAGGGGGGCATGTTGGGTGTTCCTGGGGGAGTGGGAAAGGGGAGTCAAGGAAGATGCATTGTTTATATCTATGAAATTGTCTAAGAATGAGTAAAATATATTCTATTAAAATATCTTCTAATAAACTACAACTTTTCTTTGAGAAGTTCCCAGCCATGATGTGTGCTTTCCCCCCTTTCCCTAAACGCCTTTCTTTCTATTTTTTTTTTTTTTTTTTTGGTTTGACTGTTTGTTTGTTCGTTTTCTTTGAGACAGAGTCTCACAGTGTGTTTCTGGCTAGCCCGGAACTTCCTATGTAGACTAGGCTGGGCTCAAACTCACAGAGCTCCTCCTGTCTCTGCCTCCCAGGAGCCAAGATTATAGGCTTGACCACCACATTCACATTTCTAGTTTTAATAAACTCCAACTGTGCTTCATACTGGCTGGTCCTGAAATTCTTTTCTGCTGTGAAACTGAGCATCCAGTTTTACCTGAGCTGAGGTCCCTAAAAGATGAAAGGGATGCCTCAGACTACAGTCAGTGACAGTGGGGCTGTATCTCTGTCCTACCCTTAGTGCCTTCTGTACTTATTCCACTAGGAATAGCGTGCCCATCTCCACTTGCCCACATTTAGCCTCTCCAAACCCACCAGTTCCTTCAGGACACCCTTCTCTCCCATTCCCTTTCTGCCGGTCCCTGCCTTGTAGAGGCTGCCAGTTGTCCATCTGCAGACCTCTGACAATGACCTAGCCCTGTACTCACTTCCTTCCCATGTGTCTTCCCAGTGGGCCTTCATGGCATTCTAACTGGCACTCAGCATGGAGTGCAGGAGGAAATGGGCCTGCCCTACCTTCATGGAACTTCTAATCAGCCTAGCCAGGGGACATAAAGTAATCAACTAACCACACAGAACTGTACACTTTATCAGGGCAAGTGCTGCTGAGGAGTAGAACCAATAGCCCAGAGAGAGCACATAACCAGGGAATTACCTGAGTCACCCCAGGCAGGGAAACCTCCTTCAAGGAAATGTCATTGAGCTGAAAGCTGAGGGAGGAGCAGGGAAGGCTAATCTGGCAAAGAGGTGAAGGAAGGATATTTCCCAGAGGGCGTGGTGTACGGGAAAGCCTCCTGTCAACAACCCCTCTGTTACTGTCTTTTGCCTGAACCGTTCACTGTAATCTCTTTGAGGCCAGATCTGCTTCTGGTTTAATCTAAGCTCAGCCCAGGGACTGTTCTTGTAGGAATTCAAGAAACCCTTAAGCTGAGTTACACTGAATTATGCTGAATCTGGTTAGAACAAGAGCAGCCAGACAAACCTTCATTGCCCATCTGAGCTTAGGCACAGGGCACAGGGCACAGGACACAGGGCACAGAGCACAGAGCACAGGACACAGGACACAGGACACAGGACACAGGGCACAGGGCACAGAGCACAGGACACAGAGCACAAAGCACAGGACTTAGGACACAGGACACAGGGCACAGGGCACAGGGCACAGGGACTTTTTCACTAGCTCCATCGCAAGCCACACTCAGGTCTCAAGTGCAGACTCAGCCCTCTGAGCCACTGCTGGTGTCATCTGTGGCTCATGACAATAATTGCCAGGGCCTTACAAGAAGGGCTGAGGGCAGTGGCCAGAGTGGAGAGCACTTTCTAGTCATTGTTCTTGCAAACAGTGACCAGAGGATTCCATCTACTCTGGTGACCCACACATCACATCAACTTCAGCTTTGAGAAGTCCTCTGACCTTGACAGGCAAAATCCTCACCTCAGGGCTACAGGGTGAGAGACAAAACTCAGGGTCCCAGGACACCAGGGAGGCACTAAGGCCCCAATTCAAGTCAGAACCATTCAGGTCATGCACATTTAGGTGGAGGTGGAGGTGGAGTTTCTCTGTGTCTCAGCAGCTGCTCCCAAATAACCATTCAGAGACTTAATATTAATTATAGATGCTCGGCTGGTAGCTTAGACTTGCCACTAACTAGCTCTTACAACTTAAACTAACCCATTTCTACTCATCTATGTGCTGCCCCCGGCTTGTTTACTTCATCTATGAACTTTCCATGTTGCTTCTTTCATGTCTGGCTCATGACTCCTCTGACTCCACCCTCCTTCTTCCCAGCATTCTCTCTGCCCCCCAAATCCTGCCAATCAGCTTTTTATTAATAACGAGAGCAACACATTTTCACAGTGTAGAAAAGGATTATTCCACAGCATTTAGACTTTGTATTTGACCAGATGACCGTCTGCTAAAAAGGCGTTCTTGAGGGCATCAGGGAGGCCTCAAGTAAGCACATCATTTACGTACACCCTGAGTGTAGAAAGGGGCAGGTTGGGGCTGGCTCTTCTTATTCTGAGATTAGCACTAGGCACAGTTGCCCTAAAACCTAAAACCTGGTACCTGGGGGTTGGGAGTTGGGGGTAGTCAGGGCTCCTCATGTAGGGAGACAAGTATTAGGATGATATGAAGAAAGCATACAGCCTTGCAGACCTTGCAGCTCTGTCCCCCAAAATATCAATGTGCTCTTCCCATGTCACCTGAATGGCAGCCAATAATCAGGCTTCCAACTAAGACAAGGTTGTGGGGCTTGAATTCATGGGAGCCCAGTGGAGGGCCCCCACGCAACAAGTGCAGGGTAACCCCAAACCGTCTGTTTTCTCTGACTGCCTCCCAGAGAACCCCAAGTTCAGCTCAAAGTTGCAGTAATGATTACCACCAACTGCAAACTCCCCCAGGCACTTATGCTAGCCATTCTGGCCCCTGCCTCCTTCCTAGAGCATTCCTGACTCTGCCCATGCGCCCTGGAGTTTCTGCCCCCTCCCAGCACCTGCCAAGTCCCAGTTCTCCATAGGACCTTTCTTTGGGCATCGTTGAGATAAAAGTGAAACAATCACATGGCTGAGGAGCATACCTCACTCCCAGGCCACGCTTGTGGTTACATGTGTACTAGTGGGCTCGGGTCCCCAGGACTCACGTCTGAGTAGTGTAGGTGGGTCCCCATCAATTCCTCCTTCCCCCTGATCTGAGAACCAGCGAACACCAGGGTGAGCGGTAAAGGCTCAGCCCTGGGTGCCCCGTGGCCTGGTGGGTCACAGCATTCAAGAAGCTGTGAGTTACAGTGACAGAGATGTCATCCCTGCAGTTCTTGTCCCACAGAGGAGGTGGAGGCCTCCTTGTCTCCAGAAGATCCAGAGCGCTTTCACAGCTGCGTCTCCGGAGAGACAGCACATCTGAGCTACCTTCTTCAGCCTCTTCTGCTTTCTGGCTTGCCTTGGGAGGTCCCCATTCTGGGCAGAGGCTGGCCCTCAAAGCTCTCTTTTAGTCTGTTGAGGGAACAGTCTCATGGTGATGACATCAAGGAGAGGGACTGTGGGTGGTCCACAGCAGGGGACAAAGCTGCTCTGTGAGTCACCCTTCCTTTTGGGGAACAGAGGTCTTCTCCGTTTACAAAACCGTTCTTCCCTGCCACCGTCCAAGGCAGGTGAATAATGAGGGGGACCCGTGACAGTCACAGCTCTGTTCCACTGCTACCACATTCAGGCATTGTGCTGGAGACTGGGTACTAATGATCCATTCATCTTCCTGACTGTGCTGGGAAATGGTTTCTGTTCTCATTCTCATTTAAAACTTGGGGAAATCTGGGGCAAAGAGATATTAAATAAGCTGTCTAAGATTACACAGATTAAAAAGTATGACTTGAATTCGGGACCATCCATTTCAAAAGCCGCTGCTTCCTATACTTAGAACCATCCCGGGAGCAGCTAAGGAACCACAGTGAGGCCAGGAGGAGGTCACTTTCCCCTTCGGGAGGGAACAGGGAGCAAGCGACTGCAGAGAGAATCCATCTCAGGACATCTTGACAAGTGCTTAGAAGCCTTTGACCGGAGAGAGCGGTAAATGTCTGCAGAAAAGCACTGTGGGAACAGACAGGCACCAGACCTGCAGGGGCCAAGACCTTCCTGAGGGCTGTGTTGATGTGACATTGGACGGGGAAGCCATTGTCGGAGTCACAAGGCCTTGGCTTGTCCCACTCAATGATGTCATCTCTGGCAATGGGTCTACGTCCTTGTCTCCAGGACTTGGTGTTCAGTTCCATATAAGAAAGCAGATCAGGCAATGGGATAAGGCAGCAGCGTAGTCTTCCTTTGCACTTCCGAGGGGGGGATGGGGAGTAAGTGTGGATAAAACTCAGCCCACCCAGTTCTTACCCAATATCCGCTGTTTCGCCCAGCTTTTCGCTGCCAACCTGTCCTGATGGCTCTCTTCCCAGTTTCCCAATCACAGACCTTGGATTCCTTGTAAATTCCTGGGCAGAATTCACAGAACCAACAGCCAGTGGGTCATTGGGCAAAGCCTCTAGCCGGATCCCTTATCATCCTCCGGCTTGTGAGAGCCACACTTGTTTTGTTTGGGCTCTTAGTGTGTTCCAGCCTGGGTGGACCAACAGGAACAGGCTGACTGACTCACTTTCAATGTGGCTGTTTGGTTGGAGCAACAAAGACCAGTTTCTGGAAGGTTCAGCACATCTGTGTGGGAGGGAGATTTAGTCTGGAAGTGATCCACAACGCGACTTGTGCGTTGCCTCTTGTTGATGAGGGCATCTTCTCTGCTCTCTCTCCAGCAAGTGGCTGTTCGGCTTCCCCTAACATTCCTCCAGGGTCGAGAACTCATTACTGCTCCAGGACGGAGGGAGGCAGCTCCTTTGTGTGTCCACAGCCTGACCTTAACTGCTCCAGCAGAGACTAGGGAGCCAGGACCCTTTGCCAGCCAGAGGCTCAGCCATAAATCCCGGGATCCTGCTACTCCTTTACAGACACAAGCAGCTGTTCTAGGGTTAGGTCACGGGGGCAGGAACTTTTCCTAATGACCTTGACTGAGCTCTTAGACTCCAGGAACTCCAACAACCTGTGTGTTGCAGCATCTCATGTAACTCAAGCCACTCTTGGGCATTTGTGTGACAGACACTACTCACTGAACACATGAAGCAACGGAAGCCGCCAGAGGTGAAACCGGGCCCAAAGTCACAGTAGCTGAGTAACGACGGAACCAGATTTGCACCCAGCTTCCATTTGAATCTGTGCTGGTTAGATTTTTTTTTTTTTTTTTTTTTTTTTTTTTGTCAACTTGACATAAGTTAGGGTCACCTAGAAGAGGTTAAAAAAAAAAAAGAAAAAAAAGAAAAAAAGCCCAGTTAAGAAAATGCCTCCATCAGACTGCTCTGTAGGCAAGTCTGTGGGCATTTAAAAACAATTATTTATTTTCCAGGTGTATGAATGTTTTCCCTGCATGCGGTGCAGTGCTCTCAGGGGCCAGAAGAAGTTGTGTGGGATCCTCCCTCCACACACCCTGGATTGGAGTTGCAGATGGTTGTGAGCCACCATGTGGGTGCTGGGACTTGAACCCGGGTCCTCTAAAGAGCAGCTAGTGCTCTTTAACTGTTGAGCCATCTCTGCAGCCCTGGCATTAATTAATTTTTTTTTGATTACTGATTGATGTGGGAGGGCCCAGACCACTGCGGGGGGTGCCACCCTGGTAGATGGTCCTGGGTTGTGTATGAAAGCAGGCGGAGCAACCAGGAAGTAGTACTTTTGCTTTGGTTCCTGCCTCCAGGTTCCCTTGATGCTGAACTATAAACGGAAGCCAAATAAAGTCTCTCTTCCCCAGGTTGCTTTTGATCATGTGTCTATCCCAGCAACAGAGAGCACAATAGGACATCATCTTTTCAGGGACAGCTGCTGATCTTTGAAGTACTGGAGGACTGTGTCTGGTTTCAGAGAAGGTACCAGTGTTGTATTTTCCTGGTGTAAAGCTAATGGTGCTTGCTGCCCAAACTGATGACCTGAGTTCCTTCCTGGGTCTCTCCCATGGTGGAAAGAGAGAATTCACTCTCAAGAGTTGTCCCCCGACCTCCACACATGCAATATGCAATATGATACACACATACACAACACACACACACACACATACACACACACACACACACACAGAGAGAGAGAGAGAGAGAGAGAGAGAGAGAGAGAGAGAAACAGTTTAAAAAATCTTTTAAAAAAGAATTTGATTGGCATTGACATTCAGATGTACCATAAGCTCCGAACCCATGTAAAATTTTGAGGGTGAGTTTGTGTAAATAAAATGAATCTTCAAGGATAGCCACCAGGTTCAAACCCAAGTCAGAGTGTTCATCTGTTTCCCCCAAGTGGTTTTATGTGTGGTTATGGCCGGTCTGGATGGCACCTGCTATTCTCATCAGGAGGGCAATTTATTCATTTTCCAATTCATATGATCACCAGCTGAGATCATGAGAAGTTGGAGATGTACAGCGTGCCAGAAAAATCTTTTTAAAATTTGGAGCAGAGGATACCACTTATCAGGAAAAGAAATTAGTTCTAAGACCTTACTTAGAACAACAGAAGGGCTGAAGGGATAACTCAGTGGTTAAAGGCACTATCTGTTTTTCCAGAGGACTGGAGTTCAATTCCCACCACCCACATGACAGCTCACAACCTTCTGCATCTCCTATCCCAAGGGACTCAATGCCCTCTTCTGGCCTCCATGGACACCAGGCACGTACATGGTACACATACACATACAGGCAGGCAAAGCACCTATACATACAGATAAATAAAATCAATTAAATAAAAAGCCCAGAAAAAACTCTTTGGCAGTTATTTAAAATTAATTTTCTCTATGGCTAAGCCTTCTGCTAACTCAATGGAAGATTTTCTGGGAGAACTGGTCAATTTGGAGCAGTTGTGGAGACTTAAAGGCTTCCAGTGTTGGCTTAATTAGGCTTTAGAGCATCCCCAGGTGTGCCTGTCCAAGCCCCTGTGTTACTCCTTCACTGTCCCTGGAGAGCAGGTGGGAGGCGGGGGTCCTCACTGCATCCTGTTCCACTTGCTTTCTCCAGCACACGCTTCTCCTTGGAGGTGGGATTTCTTCACTGTTGGGAGATGGTTCACTGAACCATCCTTCACGTTTCTCTGAAGTCAGATTGGCCTTTCCTGCTGCTCCTTGACGGGGCTGCCTCCCAGAAGACAGAGTCTGCGGGAGTGCAGGAAACAGAGTCGCCCTTTGCCTCCTTAGCATTCTCAGAAGGCGACTTTCACAGGACCACGGTGCAACTCCATACACAGTGCTGGTGCTGCTGGGCTCTGGCCACATGCTTGCTTGGTTATGCTTTGGATTTTTTTTTAATTTGTACAAATGTTTTGCCTAGTTGGGCAGTGATGACACATACCTTTAATCCCCACAATCAAGGCAGAGGCAGGAGGATCTCTGTGAGTTCGAGGCCAGTCTGGTCTACAGAGTGAGTTCCAGGACAGCCAGGACACAGAAAAACCCTGTCTCAAGAAAATAAGACAGACAAACAGACAAAAAGCCACAAATGTTTTGCCTGCATGTGTGTACTGCATGTGTGCCTGGTGCCCAAGGAGGCCAGAAAAGGCTCCAGATCCCCTGGAACTTGATTTATGGGCAGCTGTAAGTTGTCTTGTGGGTGATTGGAATAGAACCTGGCTCCTCTGTAGGATCAACAAGTGTTCTTAACCACTGAGCCATCTCTTCGGCTCCATGTGGCTTTCCTTTGTGTACCATTCTAGCAATTTCAAAAGTGATGCAACAGATTGCTTCACACAGTGATTCCCTGGTGGGATCTATGGAGACTTAGAGCTGTCTTCAAGAACTGTTAGACTTGATAAATGTATTCTTGTTGGATCACTTTAGACCACGATGCATGAGTCAAAGGGCACTTGTTTTTAGTGGTTGTTTTGTTTTCCTGGGAACTGAACCTGTAGCATTAGCTTTATATTCTAGGCAAGTGTTTTACCACTGGGTTTTAGCCTCAGCCCTCTTTTTGTGTTTTTATGTGGAGACAAGGTCTCATCAGTTTGCCCAGGCTGGTCTTTCAGCTTTATTCCTCTGAATAGCTGAGATTATAGGCTTGTGCCATGACCAGTGGCCTTGGCTCGTGTTAGTAGTTTTGATACACGTTGAATCGCTGTCAAGAAGATTACATCAGCACCAATGTGTGCTAAGAGTCAATATATGTCGGATCTTCTGCCCCATGTACTTGTCAGGGTAAGATAGCCCCAAGCTTTCATCTCGCCAATCAGAAAGGTGACAAGGGTGTTGGCTTGTGTAAATTTTCATTTATTAACTAATAACAACAAATATTGGTGAAGAGGTAGACAAAAACAGAACCCGTGCACACTGCTGTTCAGAATGGAAACTCGTCAAGCCATTGTGGAGATCAGTACTGAGGTTTCTCCAAAAACTAAGACTAGGTCTGCCCTGTGACTTAGCTAACGCACTCCCGAGGACTTCGGGTGCCAACCCACAGGACTCCACGTCGGCAGGTTACAGAGGCGCCTGCACTTCAGTGTTTATTGCTGTCCTGTTCACAAGAGCTGGGTTATGAAAACAACCTAGGGGTCCAACAGAAGAGGGATGGGGAAAGAAAATGTAGTTTAGTTTTCAGCCATAAAGAACAAAGCTAGGTTGTCTATAGGAAAAGGGAGGCAGGTGAGACAGTGAGTGGATTAAGCATCTCAGAAAGACAAGTATTACATGTTTCCTCTCATTTGTGGTTTCTAGATTTTTGTATGAGTACATAAAATCATATATATATATACCATATAGATCAATATCACATATATGTATATATATGACATGAAAGTCTAAGTAATGCTACCTACAGGGACAAATGGGGCCAATGGGGGGGAAGGGGAGGAAAGGGAGAGTAGGAAGCACAGGAGCCTTATTAATTTGCTTCCTCTTGCTGTGAAAAAACACCATGACTGAGAGCGATGTGGGGAGGAAAGGTTTTATTTGTACTTACGGCTCCTGAAGAGTAAGAGTCCGTGAGAGCGGAATGAAGGTGTGGGGGCAGGAACAGGAAGCCGAGACTTCTTGAACCACAAACACAAAACACAGAGACAGCAAACTGGGAATGACGTGAGGCTTTGAACTCTCAAACCCACCTGCAGTGATGTGTTTCCTACAGCCACGCCTCTCAAGCTTCCCCAAACAGCATCACCAACTGAGGACCAGGTGTTCAAATCCGGAACTCTGGAGGACCTCTTTTTCAGTTCCCGCAGAGGGGGTTACTTTCAACATACAATAAATACTTGGTTGAAACTTTAAAAATAAATTATTAAAAGACCAATTTGCATTTCTTTAGTTAGGGGCAAGGTTGACCATCTTATGTATTTATTGTTGGGTTCTTTTGTTTTTCTCTTTCCCCTCTTCTGAGGATCAAACCCAGAGCTTTATACACACAGGCAAGCACCTGGCCAACGGAGCTACGGCTTTGGCGCCTGGTTTTACTTTCCTCTGGATTTTTGTCCATGTCCTTTGCCCATATCTTTGTGCAACTGTCTCTTGTCGTTTTAGTCATGAGAACTCTTGATCTATGGTCTTCATAGACAAATACTCCCCGATTTATGGGATCACCTCGCAATCAGCCCATGCTAAGTTGAAAATGTCACACACTGAAGATGTCCTTAGCATACCAACATTGACAGCTAGACAACATGGGGCACCTTCCCCTATCTGCTGTTCCCCCCAGGAATGTTTGCCTGCCTCGGAGCATCAGCTCACTTTTGCCACCCAGCATCACAGGGACAGAGAGTTTTGATTTATTTACCCACCAAGTATGCCGTGTCCTGCATGGCTTGGGTCCCAGAACTCTGGCTAAGGGTGGCGAGGGAATGGAGGAAGGACAGACACACAGACATGTGTACAGTGAAAGATCAGGTGGGCTGCTCAATGGCTACCCCCACCATGACCGGCACAGCACAGGGGGAGGGGTTGGCTAGTCTCGGAGGAAGTCTTTGCAGGCAAGTAGTCTCTGGCTAGAAAGTGTGCAAGAGGAAGCCATAGCTGCTCATCTTTGCACACACTGATCAATCATCTATAAACACTCAGACTGGGACTCCCACAGAAAGCTTTGCCCATTCCTCTTGAATGTGTACCAGCTTTGCCAATTGCCTGTGGGCCAATTGGTTTTGGAGTCCTTAACAGGTGGTGCCCACGTCAAAATACATATTCACTCAGGACTTCACTCACTCGGGGCTTCCTCCTCTAGCCATACAAGTGTCCACTGAGTTTCTTTGTGCCAATAACTTCTAGGGGCTCCTTATCCCTGAGTCTGCGCTCAGATCTCTAAACAAGTCCATCTGCTCTTGGTGTGAATTGGAGTGATCTAAGGCCTGTGTTAGAGAACTTCAAATTGTCATCCCTGTCATGAATGTATTTTCCATTCATGTATTTCCATGTTAAACTTTTCATGGTGGTGGCACAATGTCCTGGATGGACCATTTAAGGGAAAAGGAGTTTACGTTGGTAAATGGCTTCAGGTGTTTCAGCTGATAGTCCTTGGCTCTGCTGGTTCTGAGCCAGCCAAACTCCTGGTGTGAGTGCAAGGCAGAGGCTCCTGGTGCATAGGAAGCAGAAAGCAGGGAGGAGGAGTGTGGCTTGCTCAGCCTGCTTTCTTATACAACCTGGTGTTGTGCAATATTAGTTTAAGATGTGTTACATTTGTTTATGCTGTGTAATATTTGTTTAATGATGCAAAGATGTGTTGCATTCTTTTATGTTGCATTTGTTTAACTCTGTGAAGCTGTGTTACTTTGCTTGCCTAACACACTGATTGGTCTAATAAAGAGCTGAACAGCCTATAGTGAGGCAGGAGAAAGGATAGGTGGGGCTGGCAGGCAGAGAGAATAAATAGGAAGAGAAATCTAGGCTCGAAAGAAGAGGAGGAGGAGGAGGAGGATGTCAGGAGCCAGCCACCCAGCCACGCAGCCAGCCACAGAGTAAGAAGGAAAGAAAGGTATACAGAATAGAGAAAGGTAAAATCCCAGAGGCAAAATGGTAGATGGGATAATTTAAGATAAGAAAAGCTGGCTAGAAACAAGCCAAGCTAAGGCCGGGCATTCATAAGTAAGAATAAGTCTCTGTGTATTTATTTGGGTGGCAGGCTCCCAAAGAGTAAAAAAAAAAAAAAAAACAACAAAAAAACAACTACAACCCAGGACCATCTGCGCAGGATGGTACCATCTATAGCACCCACACATCAATCACTAATCAAGAAAACGCCCCAAAGACTTGCCTACAGGCCAGTCCTATGGAGGCATTTTCTCAGTGAAGGTTTCCTCTTCCCAGATGACCTTAGCTTATGACAGAAAAAAGAAAAAACTAACCAGCACAGAAGGAAAAGACTAGGTTCAGGTGTAATCTCCAAAGGCACACCCACATGACCCACTCCTCCAGTGAGACCACACCTCGTAAAGTTCCCATCACATCCCATAATACTGTCAGCAACAGGAAATTAAGCATGCTGCACATGAACCTTGGGGACATCATAGTCACACTATAACCATGCCGCAGTTAAACATAGGCATTCCGGGGCAGTCTCCCATGATTCAATTTTTTTTTCCTGCCCCTTTAAAGAAAATGCTTCTTATTTTCAGTTGACATACTGTAACTCGTACTTAGTTCTGGGGTAGGTGCAGCATTGCAATCTGTACACACAATGGGTAGTGATTAGCTAGGAGCAACTGGAGAGTCTATCGCCGCAGGCATTTATCATTTTTTGGCACTGAGACTCTTCAAAATCCTCTCTGCTGGCACTCTGTCTGGAATTTGTCCCTCTGCTGGGACTGCAGAGGCCTCTTCACTCAGCTGCTGAATGGCAGAGCAAAGAATGGATGAGACGCACTTCTTAAATGAGGACACACGCAGTCAGTGAACCCGATTGGTTCTATGTCAGCCCATTGGTGAAGGCCACTCATCCTCTCACTCAGCTGCGAGGGAGGCTGGGGAACACACTCCCGGCAAAGAGCCTGCACTACAGAACAGCATCACACCCCAGACCTGGAGCATCAGTCTGGGTCACACTACCTGTCTTGGACACCAACCTGGAGAGACTGGGAAGACTTGAAGCCCATCCTTTGATTCCATCAATGACTACGTCTCTTTTTTTGTTTGCTTACTTCTTTTCAGGAATTAGGCATTGAAAAGACACTACAAAATACTTCACGGCCATTCCAAGCTCTCGTCTGTAGGTGGTCTTGGCTGGAGATTTAGAATGTGACCTGAGGGATGTTTAAGGAATTTGAAGATATTTGAGGGAGCTTTTCCCAGGATTGAGGAACCAAGCTGGTTACTCCTATGCTTTTGGCCATGCTGAGTGCAAAACTCTCTTATCTAATGACTTTTGTAGCATCTCTCTGACATACTTACTTGGCCATCTCTCACATTCTTTCTTTATGAAAAGTTTTGTACACATTTGGGCTTAATCAGAAACAAGCTTTGCTGTAGGCAGAGTTTTTCTGTGTCTTGGCAGCCGTTCCCAAATAACCAACACAGAGACTTAATATTAATTATAAATGCTTGGTCGATAGCTCAGGCTTATTACTACCTACCTCAAGGAATATTACACGTTTTGCAATAGGTTAAATGAAGTTTTCTAGAAGTTAAAAATGTGTCTTCTCCCTTAGCTTTACCATTGGGACAATCTCCAGATGGCACTCTCTTTGGAAAAAAAAAAAAGGTCACAGCACTCTGGCCTTAGCCACCAGTACCCTGCTAGGGCCACATCAAGTTTAGGAATTAGAAGGCCTCCAGAGGCATCCTGGCAAATGTGCTCCCCTTTATGGAGCTAAATCAGCTTCCCTTCTGTTCCATCTTCATCCTGCTCTTGGGGTTACATAGAACCCATCATCTCTCCCAGAGAGCTGATCAATATTTATTCTGTGCTTCTTGCACACATTCATTCGTGTTAAACATTGTACCGTGCTAAGAGGAGCCCAAGATGGGATGAGTCCGGCACCTAGCCTCAGGAAGTCCCAAATCTGCGTTATGCAACGACCTTCTCAGAATGGACCTCAGCTGGGAACTTGAGCCTGGTACCAGAAAACCTGCTTCCTGGGGGAACTGGCCTTTGATTACTTTGTCTTTCTCTGAGTCAATGCTTACCGTAGATCTAGTCTGCTTCTGCATCCGCTTGAGTCCTTTCCACAGCCTTCCCAGCCACAGGCACCCAGAGTGTGCTAGAGATATGCCAAGGTCAGGAATTTCACCGCTGCCCCAGGTGCCCTGGTAAAACGCCTTCCTGTGGAGATCCCTTTCTGCTCTGCTCCTCCCTGGATCCTTCCGGTTTGCACAAGGTGGACCTGCTGTGGGTTTTCTCTGCAGAGATTGATTTTTTCCCTTTCATTGTGTCCACCATAAAAGTCCCTGGATTCACCCCACTCGGAACTCCGCCCAAGGTCATGTGCTCTCCACACGTGCCTTTTTCCAGGACTCTGCCTCTCAGCTCACTGACCATGTACCAAGGGATAGCAAAGCATATTAAAGCCCAGCCTGACTAGATCCCATTAATCAACTATGCGTGGGAGGGACTGGAAGGGATTCCTGGCAGGGACCTGGTCTTTTCTCACTGTTAATGACTTTCAGGAAAGAACTGAATACATTTTGGAATAGCTAGAGATGGGACTGAAAATGTGTTAAATGTGGTTTCCCAGAAGTCTTAAATGTGACTCTTCCTCCTGCTTTGGCATTTTTGAGCAATGACATTGCTGGGGGGGGGGGGTGGAAAAATAAAAAGAACAACGCCAAACAATCCCTAAATGTTATCAGTTCTTTCCACAAAAAAACATGAG
>CABHPH010077954.1:21695-34372 GCA_902168325.1 Peromyscus nudipes
TGTAGCTGGCAGTAACGATATGGCATCCGCTTCATTATTAGAATTTGCACCAGAAGATTGCCGTGAGCAGCAGCCTGTGAAAACTTTTGCTTTGCCTTTGGTTTCTCTTTGTGTCCCATTTCGAGTAATTCCCCCTCACACCCTTCTGTCTTGGGGCCTTCAAGCCTGGTTTTTTTTTTTTTTTTTTTTTTTTAAAAAGACAGACCCCGTAGAGCTCCATGGAGCCAGCAACATCCTGGAAAACGGGGCTGTGAGGCTAAGCGTACCCCTCCCCCCCACACCTCTTTCCAGGAAGGAGCAGCCTGGCCAGGACAATGACGTTGGCTTGCAGTCAGTCGCGGTCCAACTTTCCCCACTCTTTTCCTCTCTCCTTCTGTCCCGTGACCCCGAGCCGGGGAGAAACTGCTCCGTCGCCCCTGTCTCCGGAATGCTGCCCTCATCCACCATGCATTTAGCCCGTGCCCCAGGACTCCACGCAGAGCTGAGCTGAGTCAAGCTTCCTCCCCAGCTCCGAAAAGAATGTCAGCCAGGAAGCTAAGCTATCCAGAGAATGCAAAACACAATATTTTAATGGGATCATTTTTCACCCCATTGAAAGTAGAATTGGCGGACCGGCTATCTGTAAGTTAGTTACTCCTCTTCACAGCTGGAGCGATTTCCTGACGGTGACACACTAATTCCTTAGTGCTTTTCCACCACATAGAGAAGCTGTGGCGCTCCTGTCTGCAGGAGCTGTGCATCAGCCGGGCTGCTCCGGGGGAGGCTGTGCTGTTGCTAACAGAGAGGCCCTTCTGGAGATGTTTTTCCTGCAGTGATGCCAGCGAACCGTGCTATGGTCCAAAATTGCTCAAGGTGTTTATTTTGGTGTTTATTTTTAAGACTTGGGGCCCGGTCTTAAAAGGAAAGTGTAATGTTGGACAAGGCGCAGGGGCAGCTCTGGAGCCCTTTGTGGGCTCCAACACACGTGGATAAAGTTGCCCAAAACATTTACACCCCGCCCCCATTAACTTTTTAAAAATTTTTATGTATATATTTTGTCTGCACGTTTGTCTGTGTATCTTCTACCCACGGATGCCAGAGAAGGGCATCAGATCCTCTGGAACTGGGGTTATAAATGGTTGTCACCCACCATGTGGTGCTTGGGATCAAACTGGATCCTCTGGAAAAGCAGTCAGGACTCTCAACTGCTAAGCCAACCCGGCAGCCCCAATTTTACTTTTAATTGATATTCTTGCCACAGTCAATGCCAAACCCAATCAGAGCAATGGAGATACAGTATTTACTGTGAAACAGCATTTTAACCCTGATCCTTGAACTGAGCGTAAGTAAAATTCGACAGTTTTGCATTATCTGGGATGGACTGCTGAATACATTTTCTTCTTTGTTGAAGTAACGATGCAATATTTATGTCATCATAAAGATGCCCAAATTAAACAATTAAAACAATGAAGTTGAGGGTGCAATTCATATCCCTGGGCTCCAAACACCTAACTAGTAGAAATCGGAAGGAAAGCAAGATAAAACAAATACAAAATTCTTTGTTTGCAGTCCTGGTTTTCCCAAATGAAATGGGTCTATCCACGTGTACCTTAAAATCTGAGCTTTCCCCCAAAACAGCTGTCCTGGCATGGAGATCTTATACGAAATCTAACCAAGTCAGGGAAATGCCTGATCCCACTTTTGGACTGCTTTAGGAAAAAGAGAGGCCTTAGTCTAGGCCAGACTTTCTTCTTAACATGGAAATGCGTCTTTAGTGCAGTATTTGACACTACTGTTATCTGTTGAGGGGGAGAGACAGAAAGGATGAGCTGGTTGATCTTGGAATTCACCTTCTGGCCTCCTCCATTTTGCTGCCTGCCCACCTAGGAGGAAGGCAGAGCATGACGAGCAGGGCTGGAGGGCAGGATGGGAGGGAAGAGGTTGAACACAGGCCCTTAAGCTGAGCGAGTATGGGTGTGTGACTTCCAGATGCCCAGCAGAGTGCCAGTGGGTGTTTGACCTTAAGATTGCCTTTGACCCCTGCTGCACAGATGTTGCTTTACCAGTTTGGAAGAGGACCAGGACCACATCTGTTTGCAATGTCCCACCACCCCCACAGCCAAGTTCACAGGAAGTCTTGTTTCTCTCAGGACTTCCCACCACATTTGTCCAAGAATTCTCCAGTTTTCCTAGCCTGAAGGAGCTTGGTGTAGACAAGGAGAAAGGGAGGGAACCCACCAGGGACCCCTTCGAAGACCCTGATGTCTCCCACACAAATCAGTGGGAGCTAGGGACATGCTGGGGGCAGCTCAAGGATCCTTTGATTTTTCAAGGCCATAGCTTCTCCTGGCCAGCAAGGGAGCCTAGCGGGTGGAGGTGGGGGCATCTACTTGGAGTTCCTTCCGGCTAGCTGGCCTCAGACTCAACCATCTCAGCCCAGTGCAAACCTTCAAAGGAAGGAGTCGGGGTTGCTCTCCAGCTCCTTGACCTCTTTGAGTTTGCCAGCTCCTTCCCAGAGGTAGGCCATAGTGGGCTGGGGGAAGGAGGTGCCTGTGTTTGTTTAGGAAAATCTCCAAGTCTGTGAACAACTCCAGGTTTAACTCCTATCGACTCCTAAGGAGAGTTCCACGTCGCACTGAGAAGGTCTCATAAGATGCAGGAGAGCTGTGATGGTCACTGGCCCCGGAGAGTTTGAGACCCTGGGCACATTTTCTAAGATGCAACATTTTTTTTCCAAACAATTTGGCCTCAGCCTTAGCTGTCTATCCCAGGTGACACCCGGAAGCAGCTGCATCACCTCTGGCATCCGCTTGCTGAGGCATGCATGGTGGACTTCAGCCTGTGTGTAACTGGCCTACTACTTTCTCTTGTCAACATTTGGTTGTAGAACTTTCTACTCCACAGAGAAGCTTCATGAAGCACAGGATGTGCCCTTACGTACACTGTATACTTCGCTCAGTATGTGGAACATACTGACTGAGGAGTGAAGACCTTGGGCTGAGGAAGTGGCTCAGGGCAAGCATAGGGTCTGAGTGTGATCACAGTCCACATTAGAAAGAAGAAAGACAGACACACACACACAGAGACACACACATACACACACACTCACACGCACATACATACACACACAGAACAGAGAGAGACAGAGACAGAGAGAGACAGAGAGAGAGAGAGAGAAAGTGAGTGCCATGGTAGTGCATGCTCACAATCCCAGCACTGGTGAAGCAGAGACAAATCCCCAGGACTTGCTGAGCAGCCAAGCTACTGAGGTCCAGCAGAGTGAGAGGTTAGGTATATAAAGAAAAAAAAAAAAGGATACACAACTGAAGAAGAGTGGCACCTGAGGTTGATCTCTGACCTACACATATACACAGCCATGCACACACACACACACACATATACACAGCCATGCACACACACACACACATATACACAGCCATGCACACACGCTTTTAAAAAAAAGCTAGAAGATGCGTGTGCATTTGTGTAGACACTCACGGTACTACATCCACTTATATAGTCAAATGTGTATACACAAATGCACACGCATCTTCTAGCTTTTTTTAATGACGTGAGAATGGGCTGTAGTCATGATGAGCCCTCACTTTTAGGTACCACAAACTAACTACAAATGGGAATCCAACGTAATAGGGTTATTAATATTGATGTCAATACTAATGTCACTTTGGGACATTTAACCTTGATATAAAAATATTACCAGAGACATAGCGCATATCAAGTTTTCTGAAGTCCATTATATATGTGTATGTATATATTTTAAGCATCTAGGATCTGATCAATCACATGTTGTATTTAACTGCCATTCATTTTTAATCTTTTTAAATTTATAATAATTCTCTGAAGGCTGTATTTTTGTTTTTGCTTTAAAAAAAGAAAAACACAACATGGACATTTTTCAGGAATCCAGGCAAGTTGTTTTGAATTCCAGTGCTTCTTTCTGCTGACTTCCTTGTGCTCTGCTTCAGAGTAAACATTTTTGGCAGGCGCAGGGCGTAGAGGATATTGTTTGCTTCCCATTGTATTTCATAGAGGGGACCTGTCTGTTTGCCTCATTAGGTTAAGGTTTGATATCGGCTCTGACAGGGATTGGGGAAGAAGCTGTTGTGAAAACTCATTCTCCAGAACAAAGACCTGTTGTCTGAGGAAAAGGACTTCTCCACAGTCTTGCTCCACCAGGGAAAATTGTGTCTCCTACTCAGTCCCCTTGTCACCTATGGTGGACACAGTGGGAAGAAAGGTAAACGCCTGTGAGAGTCACAGACCAGGGACAAAAACCTAAAAGTTATATGTTCGACACTTTTTCTACCATACCAAATCACAGTGAGTCATAACCAGGAGAGTCAAAGACACAAATCCTTTATGAAGAAGAGATGAAAATCAGGACATTAGAGGAATCCGAAGCCTCTGGCCTCTACAGAACA
This sequence comes from Peromyscus nudipes, assembly GCA_902168325.1. NCBI lineage: Eukaryota > Metazoa > Chordata > Mammalia > Rodentia > Cricetidae > Peromyscus > Peromyscus nudipes. The sequence goes on from CABHPH010077954.1 coordinate 26,117, forward strand.
CATTAAACACAGCCCAGCTTCCAGCCATTTTGGCATCGACCCCCTGCCTGAAGGCCTGTTACCTCAGCTCCTGTATATGTTACTTACAGCCACTCAATAGTTCTGAGGTCTGCTTCAAGACAGGACAACATAAAGGCTAAAGTCACAAACATCAGAACCAGACCCAAGTACCACACAGCCCCAGGAACTGTCAGGGATTAAAAAGAACTATGCCCGCTGTGGTAAGGGTCCTAATAGCAAAACGAGACAACCCCCAAGACCAGATCATCTGAGCTGAGGGACGGAATCGCTAAGACACAAAAAGCAGAAACATTAGCAATTAAAAGCACTAATCATGAGTGGAGCATGCCTTTGATGGGCTCATCAAATACTAGATCTGACTGAAGAAAGAATTAATGAGCTTGAAGATAGGCCAATTCAACTTACTGTGGAAGAATACAAAGAGAACAACGTAAAACAGAAAATCTAAGACCGTTGGGATAATTATAGAAGATATAATATATGTATAATTAGAATGCCCGGAGAAGAATACAGATCAGAGTTAAAAAACATATCTGTAGTAATAATGGCCGAGAACTTTCCCAGATGAAGGCCAGACCCTGAACCGCACATCTGAGGAGCACAGAGTCTGCCAAGCAGGGCAGTCAGTAAAATCCACACTTACTTCATTCCAAAGAATAACCCAAGACCGAGAGACAACCTTGAAGAAATGAGGGCTACCTATAGAAGCAAAAAGATAATCATTTTCAGTGGACTTCTCAGAAATTGTTCAAGAAAAAGAGAATTGGCTGAGCTATGTGAAGCGTTGAAAGAAAAATCTCACTAGCTTAGAATTCTTGCTAGTGAAATTATCCTTCACAAGTGGGGGGGGGCTGGTGGGATAGCTCAGTGGTTAAGAGTGCTTGTTGCTTTTGCAGAGGACCTGGGTTTGATTCCCAGCACCCACAATGTTGCTCACAACCAACCGTAACTCCAGTTTTGTGGGACCTTCTGCCTTTTTCTGTTTTCTGTGGGCACCAGGCACACACATGGTGTACATACATACGTGGTGGTAAAACACTCATACACATAAAATAAAATAAACAAATATAAAAAAATGCTTAAAGTGAAGGAGAAATACAATGTCTTTCATAAATAAAGACTAAGGTGAGTTTATCACCAGTGAGGAATGTCAATAGGAGTTCTTCAGGGAAAATAAAAACAATATAGGTCAGAAATTCCATCTGCATAGAAGGAAGAACATTGGAGAAGGCAAAGCAGAATCCTCAGCATTTCTTATTCTTAGTTGGTGTAAAGGACAACCATTTATTTAAGGTGGAAATGATAACCGTGCATCGGGTGATTTTATCATATGAGAAGCCACAGCAAAGGCATTGGGAAGAGAAGAACAGGTGTAGTCATTACTTTCCTATCATCATGATAAGACACCATGACCATGGCAACTCACAGAAGAAAGAGTCTATCTGTGCTTATAGTTCCAGAGGAATGAGAGCCCGAGATGACAGAGCAGAGGTGACTCACATCTTCATCTTTAATCAGGAAGCGGAGAGAGCGCACTAGAAATGACAGTCTTTAAACTCTTGAAGCCCGCCTCCAGTGACACACTTCCTTCAACTGAGGCCACGCCTCCTAAGCCTCCTCAAACAGTGCCACCAACTGAGGACTAAATGTTCAAATTCCAGAGATAATGAAGACATTTCTAATGTAAACCACCACAGTAGGGAATTCTTAGTTTGAGATGCACACTGAGAACTTGGTGCAACAACTGAACTTTTAATAAAGATAGTTGATATCCTAAGAAAGGAGATAAAATGAAATAACAAAATGCTCACTATAACCAGAAATTTATAAAAACGAGGAAGTGTACAGAGGACCCATGCAACAAGTAGAAAATCTTTGCAAACACATAGCTATCAGTCCAGCTCTATCCACGACCGTTTTAAGATGGGAACTGTCTGAATACACCACTGAAAAGAATGAGAATCAGGTTAAATAAAAACCCAAGATTCAGGGCTGGAGAGATGGCTCAGTGGTTGAGAGCACTGGGTGCCCCTTCAGAGGTCCTGGGTTCAAATCCCAGTACCAACATGACAGTTCACAACCATCTGCAATTCTAGTTCCAGGGGATCCGAAGCCCTCTTCTGGCCTCTGCAGGCACCAGACATGCATGTGGTGCACAGAATATATGCAGACAAAACACTCATATGTATAAAAAATTTAAAAAAATAAAAAGTACGATTCAACTATATTAAAACCCCACAGTTTAAGTATAAAGACTCAGATGCAGTAAAAGCAAAAGGAGAGAAAAGGGTGTGCAGCGCTAACACTAATCAGCAGAAGCAGAAATCCCTACAGTAATTTCCTGTAAGGCTCACCTCAAGGCTTAGGGAGACAGTGCTGGCTGTTCAATCATGAGGACCTGAGTTTGATCCCTAGCCTGTGGTGCACACTTGTAATCCTAGGGCTGGGAGACAGGGACAAGAGGATCCCAGAGGCTCACTGGCCAGTCAGCCTAACCTAAGGTCCCAGTGAGAGACTCCATCTCAGAAGGAAGAAGAGGAGGAGGAGGGGGAGGAGGAGGAAGAAGAGGAGGAGGAAAAGAAGCAGCAGCAGCAGCAGCTCCTGGTTGACCTCTGGCTTCTACATGAACATAAGTGTACCTAGGTCCATACACACATGTGTACCTGCACCTGTACTTTCCAACACCACACACACACACACACACACACACACAGGAGTGCAGTTCAGAATATAGGAATTAACAGAGACAAAGAGGGACACTTCGTAATGACAGAGGGATTAATTCTCCAAGATAACATAACAACTGTTAATCTGTATGCATTTAACAATAAAAGTCAAAATACATGACCCAGAGATCTGGCAACCCCAGAAGACATTGACAAAACCCACGACTACAGCTGGAGACTTCCACACATCTCTTCCCCGACTTGAAAGATGAAGCAGGCAGAAAATCGATAAAGATAGAGTTGACCTGAATGGCACTATCAATCAACTTGATCTTATTGACATCTCTAAAATATTCTCCTGAAACAGAAAAATACGCGTTCTTCTCAAGTGAGCCTGTGACATTCATAAAGCGATACCATGTCCATTCCAGAGAACACACCTAAACCGTAAGAGAACAGAAACCATGAAACACATGTTCTTAGACCATAATGAATCAAACTGAAAACCACCGACTGAAAGCTAGCTAGAGAGTCCTTAGTATTTTGAAGATTGAGCAATATACTTCCCAATAACACATGAATGAAAAAGTCTCAAGGTATTTAAAAATGCTGTAAATTAAACAAAAACGAAAAAACTATTAATCAAGATTTGTGAGATGCAGGGAAAGCAGGGTTTTTAGGGAAAATTATAGTACTGACTACAGAGAGAAGAAAGGAGGTGTTCTAAAATCAATGACCTAAGGTGAGAAAACAAAAACAAAAAAGCCAAGAAGAAAGGGACACGTGTTAGAGCACAGGTCAGTGAAACCGAACACAATAGAGAAAATGAACCACCAAGTCTTTGTAGAGATCAGTAAAACTGATAAACCTCTAGGCAGACTGACCAGTAAAAAAGAGAAAAAGACACAAATTACTAATAATTAGATATAAAAACAAACTCACCTGCTGATTCCACGAATATTAAAGGATAATAAGGAACATGTCCTTAGCCGAATGCACGTCTTTAATCCATGCGCTCTGGAGGCAGAGGCAGGCAGATTTCTGAGTTCAAGTCCGGCCTGGTCTACAGAGTGAGCTACAGGACAGCCAGGGCTACACAGAGAGACCCTGTCTCAGAAAAAAAACAAAAACAAAACAAAACAAAAAAACCCAAAAAACAAGCAAACAAAAAAATGAAATAAGGAGCATGCCCTCAAGTTTGATGATATAGATGAATGAATGGATTCCTTGAAATACTCAAGCCAGGTGTGGTGGCACACACCTGTAACTCCAGCACTCTGGAGGAGGCAAGGGCGGGAACACTGTGAGTTCAAGATCAACAACAGAGCAACAGAGCAACACCCTTTCTAAAAAGAAACAGGCAAGTAAACACCCACTAAAATGCACACAAGGAAAAATAGAAGCTGAAATGGCCTGAATCTATTGAGGAAAACAGAATAGCATCTTCCAAACCAGAGAAGGTCCCGTGGACCTGTTGGTGGATTCTGTGAAGGGTTTAAGGAAGAAAGTTCTTCAGGGACAACTATTTCTCTGGCATCTCTTCCAGAAAACGTTTGGCTCATCAGTAGTAACAAAGTATCCAATATTAATAAATGATGTGATAAGAAGGTAAATCTGGCATGGGACAGAGAGTTCTTGTTGCTGTCTTCATAATTTTCCTGTAGATAGAAAGTTGTTCTAAATAACTGTTTATTTTTCACTTTTAAAAATATTTCATTTTATGTGTATGTGTGTGTGTGCCATATGTATGTGCACTATGTGTGTGCAGGAGCCCGTGAAGTTCAGAAGAGGTGTTGAATCTCCTGGAACTGGAGTCATGGATGGTTGTGAGCCACCATGTGGGTGCTGGGAACCACCTGGGCCCTCTGCAAAAGCAGCCAGTGCTCTTGACCACTGAGCCTTCTCTCTTGCCCTGGGAAAGTTAATTTCTTAAGAACTGAAGCCCTGAAAGGAAAAAGCTGGCAATCCAGAATTCTGTACCAAATCCCCCAAATACATAAGCACATCTTTCTTTCTATTATATCATGCCCACACATGCACACATACATACACACACATACACACATTCACACATATATATACACATATACACACATACACATATGCATGTACACATGCACACATACATACACACACACACACACACACACCCTTCAAGTACAAAGAAAAAAATAACAATTTCAGATAAAACAGAGCTAGGAGAGCCCGTCACTAGCAGATCTGCATTCTAAGCAGTAAAGGCATTTCTTTGGGCTGAAGGAAAACAATGGAGTAGAGGAACAGGTCCCCAGCATTCTTTAACGAGGACCAGAAGGGGTGTCTATGCTGGTTATAAGCTCGGATATTCTTCAAACTGTTACTTTTCATTCTTTTAAAATGTATCTTATAGCTTACCACAAAAATGTATAGTGTTCTATTTTGGGGTCAAAATACAACATAAAACGTGAAGGAAGTTAAAATCAGTATGGACTGGGAAGAGGCTTACATTTAAAAACAGGGCGGGGAGGATAAAGGTGGGGAGGCCGCGTCAGTAATGAAGTGAAGAGGCAGAGGCTGTGAGAATCAGTGTTCAGAGGAAAGCCAGCCCAGGCACACAGCAGAGCCCGGAGTGAGGCAGCGATTCCTACCCTGGCACCTCTATCCACCCTTGTCCTGAGGCCTCAGGACAGCAGAGCAGCTAGAAAAAGGAACAGGAGGGTCAGCACTCTCCCTGCTCGGTAACGATATGATTGTTTGTGCAGCAAGCCCCCGGGGATCTACTGGATGGTTATAATAACTAATGAATTGATTTAGCCACGCTTCAAGATAGAAAGCTAATATACAAAATTAATTACATATATATCAGCAAACGATTGGGAAATGAAATAAAAAAAATTTCATTTATGATGGTGCCTCTGTATCTATAAATCACTGAGGTGTTTATCTAACAAAACATGTCCAAGGTTTCTATGCTGAAAATGAAAAATTAATGAAATTATAGAAAATATAAGTAAATAGAAAGCTATATCATGTTTTAGCATTGAAAGACTTGGATGCTGAGAGAGGGAGAGAAAAAGTCTTCCCCAAGGACGTAGTATACCAAGTGGTTGTCCAACACCAAGTAAAAATCCAATACCCTGAAAAAAAATATATATATGCAAGTAACATACAGACCGAGCAAGTTGTATTTATGTATTTAGGAATATGTATTATGTATGTAGGTTTGTATGTAACAATAATGAATGAACAAAGAGTCCATGAGTTTTAAAAAGAGCAAGGAGGGGCATATGGGAGCATTTGGAGGAAGGAAAGGGAAGGGGGGAATGATTTAATGATATTATAATCTCAAAAATACAGGAAATAGTTAAAAAAACAACAATTGAAAAACCTGATAACATTAATACTCAAATCCTCTCTAAAGTGACGTATTTACCACGATAGCAACACAATTTCCAGCTCTATTTTAAAAATTATAAATTGGCAAGATGGTTCTAGAGTTTACTTAGAAATGCAAAGGACTTCTTAAAAAGCAATTTTTATGAAGATAGAAGAGACCCCGTGGGACAAATGGGGGCTTTGCTTAGGAAGGATCGACCTTTTTGAGTTTGCTCCTGGTGGAACAGTGTGGAGGGCGGCTTGAGAAGGAGCCAGGTCCCCAACGCATTAGGGGAATCTGAATGCTTGGGAGTTTACATTCCTCCATCAGGCTAAACTTGACAGCAGTCATGGCGGCTCCTTGCTGTGGCAGCTTCCTCCTCTCCTCTTAGCTTCCCACAGCTCCCTCCTTCCCACTCCTCAGAGTCCGCTTAGACGCCGAGGCACAGTGGAGAAGCTCTTGGAGATGGCAGAGTCCTTGTTTTAGCTCTCTGCGTATCTATGCCTTTTCTGTGTGGTTTGCATGGAGGAGGCTGCACCATCTCTAGCCCTGGAGTAGACTCTCCTTGCCAGTCGCTGGTGGATGGAGGACATGGGACCCATCTGAGCTGACCACCGAGTCCTTCAAGGAAAGGACCTGAATATAACCAGTCTCCCCATTCCTGTGTGGAATAGCCTTGCTATCATTCACTAACGTTTAGACTTCAAACTCATTCTAATTCTCGCCTTGAAAAGTCCAGCTAAGAGCCGTGCTCTGGCCTCAAGTAAGTGGGTAAGGGAAGACCCAGTTCATTGTTCAAAGTTTTAACAGAAGAGCTCAGAGACCTCCTGTGTACTCTGCCTTCTGAACACATCTGAGACTACAAATCAAACTGAAAACACTTCAGTGAACCCTGTTTAAATGTCATTTATGTCCCCAGGCCCTTTGGATGTCTTCTCTTAAATAAGCTGAATTTGACTCTCTGGTCTTATCTACAATTACACTATGTTCTATTAATCTAGGGTTTAAAACACAATCCTGTAATTTCCTGCCTTCAATTACTTTGCTGTTTTAATATTGTTTCGCTCTAATTTCTAAGCCTACAATAACCCTGTGATAATTGGGACGTTGTCATGAAGAGCAGTGCGGGGGAGGGGAGTGTCAAAGCGCACAGCTGTGTGGATAGTTCCTTGATAAGGTGGAATTCTGCAATCTGCCAAGTGTACAGGGAAAGGGTCATGGGCAGCGTGAGGATGACCATGGTTTGGCTAGAATCTAAGCTAAATGGGAGTGGGGGACCTTTCCCTGGCATAGGGTGCCAAGGAAGCCCTGAGCAAATGTGTACTGAGCAGATAAAGTCCTGAGGGAATGTGTATTGTTGACCTGGGCACGGTCGTGTCAAGGACCAAGGGCTCCACGGGAAATTGGCAAAGCTTTTCCCCAGGTTAGGCTCAGAAAGACAAAGACTTCCTCTGGTCCAAGTGTGAGTGTTGGAGATAGACCAGTGTGGCAGAACTAGCAACTGTGGCTTCATCTTCCCAGATGTTTACAGCCTGAGACTGCTGCCTACAGAGACCTCCTACAGGGACTAGCTAACTCCTGATAAACTCGCTGAGGTTCTGGGTTGGTGTGTAGCTGACGCCACTCCCACCTGAACCCAGCTTTTCTGTTTCTGTGTCTCTTTCCTTTCTTCATCCCCTTCTCAGGGTTCCAGGACCAAGCCACATGGGACATGGCACCCTGGATTGTAGTTGGTTGATTTTTACTCTTTTACTCTTTTGGGGACTCGCCACCCAGCTCCCAAATAAGTCACACATGGGGGCTTATTCTTTCTTATAAATGCCTGGCCTTAGTGTTCGGGTGGAAGCTCCACCTCAGCCCCCTCTACCACCTCTCTCTCTCCAATTCCTGACTCATTTCAGAAAGCTCGCCAAACACGCCTTCTCCCCCAGAGATGCTCAAGACCACTCCCACAGGAGTGCCCCCCCTCCCCGCTGAAAATAGACATGTGGTTTTTCGGTCTCTCTTCCCTCTCTCCTTTCTGGGGCCAGAAAATCATCTGGGAGCATTTTATCCATTAAACCTGGGCTTTTTCTTAATTCGGTCTGATTTGGTCTGATTTGGATTGCTGTGTCCGAGGAGAGGCTTATTGGGCTGCAGAAACTTTCACTTAGCTTGGTTTATTTCTAGCCAGCTTTTCTTTAATTATCCTGTCTATCTTTTGCCTCTGGGCTT
>CABHPH010077959.1:0-21393 GCA_902168325.1 Peromyscus nudipes
TCATTGTTTCCTAACATTTCTACATTAAAATTTATCAAGAATTATACATAGTCAGATTTTGTTATCAAATGTGGATACACAGTAAGGTTTTCTACTCTGTAGCTTTACCTGATTTTTTTAACATTCCTTCACCTGCTTGCCATTTATCTTAGTCCACTCCAGCAATTGTATTAAAACACTACAGGTGCCTGACTGTCAAATACCAGGAATGGATTTCTTCTTGTGGTTATAAGTAAAAAAAAAGGGGGACAATGAATTCAGCATTTGGTGAAGTTCTTCTTCCTTATACGTTGATAGCAGCTCCCTGCCTTTGGGGCTATAATTGAACCAAGGGCAAGTACTCTTCTCACTGGTCTATATCCCCAGCCTGTTTACACTTTTTATTTTGAAACGGGATCTCATTAAGTTTCTAAGGCTGCCTTGAATCACTCTTTGCCTCCAACTGTCTTTGAAATTTGATTCTCTTGCCTTAGCCTAATGCGTAGCTAGAAATACATTATGAACCTGTGACATCTGACAGTCTTCATGTTTTATTAACATGTGGTAGCAGAAGTAAATGTGTCCTTTGAAGAGGACACAATTCCACTTATAAGACATCCAGCTTCATGAGTTAAATACTTCATGAGGCCTCACTGGCTAATAACCATCACATTTGTGAACTTTGGGGAAACAAAACTAGTCTAAACAAGCATAGTCCATACATGTGTTTTAACATATTTTATTATATGTTCTCATGGTTTTCTCCTTATTTTGTTATTATGGGATTTGGGTGTATTGTTTTAAGAATTTCATTCAATATATTTTGATCTTGATCATATTATCTCCTCTTCCCTAACTCCCCCAACATTCTTTCCAATTTGTTTTCCTTTATCCTTACTTAGTGATTTAGTGAAAGACTGAAGAAAAGTATATGGTTGTCCTTCTGAATTAAGGGTATAACTTGGCCAATTACATATTATGTCACTACAACATGAGCGGTCACCAACTTCATGAGAGTAAATAGTAATTCTTATTTTAAATAATAACATACTTTTGGTTTCAGACATAGTTGTACTAGCAAGCAAGATGTGTTGACTTCTAATACATCAGTAAATGAGAGCCATGTTTACTGAATTTGGAAATTTGGTGGGTTAAAATGTGTGTGTGATAAAGAATGTATACATGTATACCACCTACACCAAAAAATTTAAAGGTTAAACTTTTGTACCTCTTATTAAAATTTTATTTGTTTTGACTTTTTAAATATAAAATATTGATTCACCTTTAAAATTTACGTAGTCCAAGTTAAAAAGTTATAAGTAAAGCTGAGACCATACCTCTTTTGGTAAAGTACTTGCCTTTTAAACCAATGGACCTGTGTGTGTTTCCCAAAGTCCATGTTTAAAAGCCTGTGTGATCAGATGTGTTATGGGGGTGTCATGGGGTAAGTTGGATGTAATCAAGATACTTTTGGCTCTCAAATCATGTACCTGCATTTTCACATGGTCAAGAGAGTTTCATAGAACTACACATGTAATATTTCTGTATTTCTAGTTCCAGACTTACTCATTAAAGAGACTAAAGATATAATTCCCACTGCTATAATTATTATTCACAAAACTGTAAATCTCCAAGTGTTAACAACATGGTGCGCCCACCTGCTTGTATCTATCACTAGGCTTCACATTTCATGAATGAGATGTTTCACTAAAATAAAAATAAAAATACATGAAAAGAAGCCTGTTATTACTTCCAGTTCTGTCTCACACTGACCTTTCTTTTGGCATTTGCTTAATTTATTTAACTTGACTTGTCTGAACTTTGGATTTTCTTTATATATAAATGTAATAATTCACCTCATTAACTAGAAGATATTTTGCAAATTACCTCAGATACCTATATGGAAAATGCTTCAGAAATTAACTTTGTCTGAGTTGGACAACTTTGAAAGATTAGATATTGTCATATATGTAATACATTATATATACATTGGCATACATATAATACATTATATATACATAATACATTGTGTGTGTGTGTGTGTGTGTGTGTGTGTGTTCAGGGAAAGATTTAGTATTAGAAAGGATATCCTTCCAGTGTCATATATCTTAGTGAAATGAAGTTTGAGAAACAAAATTCAAGCAAGCAAGCAAGCAAGCAAACAAACAAACAAAACCCCCACAATTCTTCTATTTGTATGAAAGATTCATTATACAATATTAAGGTCAAAATCATCAGTCTAGTCATTACATGAAGATGATGTCTAATAAAAAGATTATTTCTTATTCTCAACACTACCTTTATCACTGAAGACAGTAACTCCAGACAAGAAAATTAGAATTATAAGGATAAGGAAGCAACTTCTATTGTCTATGTCCTAGAGATTGGAAGAGAGTTGAGTTCTTCCTAGAGTCAAAAGTTTCTAGGACTGAATATCAGCGCTGTAATGTTTTTCCCTTTATACCTAAACGTTCCTTCCCCTTTATAATAGAAATAATTACTATTACCACATAAACTATTATGGAGAATATATGAATTATTGCACTAAATCTTGCACTGTCCTTCAAGTAAGTAATCAGTGCTGCCAATGTAGATATGGTTCTTAAGTGAATGCTATTACCTAAATTACCTTCTGTGAATTACCAAATCTGAGGAAGCTTTGAAAAGCCCAGTGTTGCTCTGCTCATAAGAAAGGTACTCTGCCATTTCTGCTACCGGATGGAAATTTATACTTTAAGCCTCAGCTATTAACCAAATAGGCAAAATTCAAATTATTTTTCCTTGTAAACATTTTCAATCTCTCTGCCATCTTAACTATTCTAGTTGTTTACATCTTGTTGTTTGTTCTGTGACTCTCAGATATTTGTGTAACTTGTAATTGTCACCTCAGATCCTTCTGGCTTAAAAATATACACTTCTTGCAAGCTTCTTAGATTTTCTAATTAGACCTTCCTTTGTGACTATCTAACTTGCTGATGCTCTGGATTCGTGAAGACATCTCTTTCTGTTGGATTTACTACATTTCCTCATTCCTCTGCCCATCTTTCTACTAGTGGAACTGACTTATGCATAGTTGGACTGTGGTCTTTCTGATGGAGCAGAATTAAGACATAATTTTATTTGTTGCTTTTTCTTTTTTCTTTTCTTTTTTTTTTTTTTTTTTTTTTTGGTTTTTCGAGACAGGGTTTCTCTGTGTAGCTTTGCGCCTTTCCTGGAACTCGCTTTGAAGACCAGACTGGCCTCGAACTCACAGAGATCCGCCTGCCTCTGCCTCCCGAGTGCTGGGATTAAAGGTGTGAGCCACCCCCGCCCGGCTGCTTTTTCTTAAAAAGTCACTTCTCAAAGTAGGTCAATGGTTCCTGAATCAGTCTGTATGCCAGAGATCACATGTGGAATTGTTTTTGTTTGGTTGATGTTTGTTCACTTTTTTAATGTTCAAACATAATTTGCTACATCCTACAAATAATGCACCATAATTGAATCACTGTGATTGAAATCTCAGGTATGCAGATTGAAGCATACTCCCTAGTGTCTCTTATGCCACCAGCCCAGCATCACTGCACTCAATTATTTTGGAGTAGACCAACATAATTGGCATTTCTTATACCATTCTATAATAGGATTAAGAGAGTAAGAGCATGAGCCAGGAAGTTCTCTCCTCTGAATTCTAAGCATCATGTATAGTGTATGCTATAGCTTAGCTCTTTTGAAAACATCATAATAAGAACAAATGAGCTAATAAATGTAGTGTCTGTATAACTCTAAGTAAAATGGGAGGAACAGAGGGCCAGACAAGAACTCTCCTTAACACACAGGGAGATAAATTTCCTGTTGTCATATAGCATATGAATTTCTTGTGGAACTCTCAGGTCATGAACTAAAGTAGCTAGAGCTTTTCACAAAATAGCTTCATTCAAAAATATCAGAAATCTACTGTCACTTCAATATTCTAACACAGTATAAACTATGTATTTAACCTAGAAGTTCAAGGAGAAATGAAGTGTTCACACTTGCACATCCGTTCTGCTGTATTTACCATGTAGCTATTTAAGCATATGATTTTATTATTAGAATTTTCTGTTTGATTTTTGTGGGAATTCTTTGGGGCTAACCAAACTTTCATAACATTATTTGGATAATCAAAAATTATGCATAATATCTAAAATGAAACTTAAACAGATACATGTGTCATCTGGAAAAGTCTGTAATTGTACTACACAATTATTTAAAATTGCATGCGTCTTCTAAACTATATCAAGCAGAGCTGTTTTCTGGTGTGTCGATCAGCATCATCTCCTCTATTTTATTTAACCATGTTAAGAAATGACAGCATAGATTTAAAAGCTTATTAACGTCATTATACTTAGCTGCAAAGCCCTCATGATCAGTGTCAACTACATAGAGTGTATGCAAAATGGTCCTTATTTGAGGAATATAATTTCAGGACTGTGAAGATGGCTCGATGGGTAAAGCACTTGCAACACCAGCATGAAGACTTGATTTTGGATCCTTAGCACCAATGTAAAAGCTAGACTTGGGGGTATTCATCTATAACGCACAGATAGAGGCAACAAGAAACAAATTTCTGGAGCTCTTTGCTCAGCCTGTAACCAAATTGATTAACTCAGGTTAAATGAGAAAACTGTTTCAAAACATGGTGGAAAGCAGCTCAAGAAGAAAACATATGTCTATTACTAGCATTCACAGGCCCATGCAGAATAAAGCATACCTGCACATGTGCGTCTATACACACGCATTAACCACACCACAAAATTTAATCAAAACAAATAAATATTGTCTAAAAACTGTAGTTTTTCACTTACCAAAACTGGTCACTCAACTCCAGAATGCTTATACATTTGAAATCAACCTCAATATTGAATATTAAACAAGGAAATCATATCTCAAAATAATTACTCACACTTATTAAGGTACTGTTTTCATATATATATATATATATATATATATATATATATATATATATATCAGTAAAATGTTTTTAAAATACTAAATAATCTCGTGTGTTATAATTTGGCCACCCAATTTTGGGATCTGAAAAGAAATGACAGAAAAAAAATGGATCACTTCTGATATTAAAAAAAACTGTATTATTTAAGCTAAAAAATGACACTTTAGTTTTTGTTTGTTGTCATATGAGAAAATAGAACTTTCCTTCACAAGTCTTATAAATATTGTTGTATGTGATTTTTAATAGATTTTATTTATTACTTTTTTCCACATATTTTCTGTTTACTGTTTCTGTTAGCCATTTAACAGGGTCAAATGAGTTTATCTTTCTCAACACACACTTAGTGTTCTGTATATATGTATATATATATGTATATATATGTATATATGTATGCTTGTGTTTGTATATGTATATATAACAAAGAAACTTTGTTTCTTTTCTCCACAGAATTCTGAAACTGACATCTCCAAATGGTACATGGATTTTTGACGACATCCTCTTCATATGATCATTCCAAACACACTCTTAACATATCTTTCCAATGCTAAGTACTCATAAGAATCATTTTCCAAAATCAAGAGGATAAAGTTGCGAGTAGACACGTGGCCTAGATGTGATATAAATGATTGAGGAGGTAGTTTTCATCACATTTGTGTCATGTGTACATGAGTATACTTACATGTGTATATGTGTGTGTTCATAACTTTGCTTTTACTTTCTAAACCACCACTTAAATTCAACTTAAAAAATTACAACCATCATATTCAGTTTTACAACCCTGTAGGGGTGAAAACCCATAGTTTAAATGACTAGGATCTAAACTGATCATGCCAAATGAAATTGATTTCTAATTTAAATATGTTTTCCCTTACTTGGTCTCATGCTACAGATCTCAAGTAATCAAGTCCTATGACCCAGTTCCATGTTTGATAATTATTAGCTGATTTTGCAAACTCAAAATTCTAACACCTGAAGTGAGCATACTTAAATGTTCTTTCCCTGAATTATCCCTTTCTTATGTCTATCTAGTATTATATAGATTATCCGCAAGAACTAGTAGTAAGGAGATAAGAAGAAAAGAATTATCCTTAATTACATATATAAGTAATTTAAGATAGCCCTTCTTTTTCCCCAAGGACATTCAAAGAGTAGATGTCCTAACAACCAGTTGTAGCTAAAATACAATGGAAAATATCTGCTGGTATTTTGTTTTTGAACTATTCTTCTTACAAGTTTGAATGTATCATATACATGAGGTAGGGGTATAGTGAAACCATTCTGCAAAAAAGTTTGTTACTAGCCGGGAGGTGGTGGCACACACCTTTAATCCCAGCACTCGGGAGGCAGAGGCAGGCAGATCTTTGTGAGTTCGAGGCCAGCCTGGTCTACAGAGCGAGATCCAGGAAAGGTGCAAAGCTACACAGAGAAACCCTGTCTCGAAAAACCAAAAAAAAAAAAATGTTTGTTACTAAAATAAATGTTCAAATCATTAATGAGCCTCATATCCACAGTAGAAAAGTTATTAGAAAACTGACATTATGCTATATCTCTCTTTCTACATCCATATATATTATATGTAATATTGATAATCAAAATATAATATCAATATATAATATCAATATATAATATTGATCACTAGATTTGTGATTCAGTGTGATAAGAACACTAACAAGGAGAAAGGAACTCAGCCATGAAAGTCTGAAAAAATCTGTTTTAAAAATAACGTTGCTCTTGAGTGGGTAGTCTTAACTAGGTATGTAAGGAAAGATTATGGAAGACCCAGCCATCTTAGTTTTATATATTTTGAATTATAAAAAGACATAGTAAATTTCTGTGTGCAAGTTGCACCGGATTTATTTGTTGGTTATGGAACCATTAAAGTCACTGGATATATAGAAATCCTATCAGAGAATGTTTTTAAATTTTTCTTTGTGAAAGGAAGAGCTAATTTATGCCTTTAATGCAGAAAATATTTATAATCTCTAAAGAATTCTTCATGGTTCTGTAGAAGATAGTTTAAAATTGGATTACACTTGGAGTCAAGGAAAGTAGGAAATTAAAGTATTTTATTATACTTTAGGGAACAGAGTGGGAATAGGAAACCAAATAAGTTGGAGGAATATTTTCCTCACTGGCTCTTCTTTGTCCTGTCCTTATATATTGATTCTTTGTGATATCTTCCCTCCAATCATATTGATTGATATTAACATACACTTATTTCTGGGTTTTGTTTGTTTTGTTTGTTTGATTGATTTTTACAACCAGGAAAATCTGTTGGTGCTGATGGACAGTTTTTATGCTCAGCTATGACCACAACAGCAAATGTCCAATTAGAACAAAAGGAAGATTTGTCTGATTAGACATCTGATTTAATACAGCTAGATGACTCCCATGTAAAGTGAAAAGATGAAGACACTTCCTCATGAATGCCAAATGCTAAGACTGTGTCATATTTCTGACTCCAATCAATTTTCTCTCAATCTGGACTGGCAAGCTTCATAGTTTGCCCCTTCTATATGTGTTCTAAAACTGTTGACCAAAACTCCTTATTATATTCTGGTAGATTGTGACTATAAAGCATTTTCCCTTAGAAAAAAGTGTGACAGGATTTTGATTGTACAAAGTGATAAATTAGGCTTAAGGCTTAATTAATTCATACTTTATTTTCATCCCCTAAGTGATGTGCTGTGGGATGGTCTGTATGTCAAATTGCTCTGATTGGTCAATAAATAAAACACTGATTGACCAGTGGCCAGGCAGGAAGCATAGGCGGGACTAACAGGAAGAAGAATTCTGGGAAGTAGAAGACTGAGTCAAAGGGAGTCACTGCCAGCCACCGCCATGACAAGCAGCATGTGAAGATGCCTATAAGCCACAAGCCACATAGCAAGGTATAGATTTATAGAAATGGAATAATTTAAGATATAAAAACAGTTAGCAAGAAGCCTGCCACGGCCATACAGTTTGTAAGCAATATAAGTCTCTGTGTTTACTTGATTGGGTCTGAGCGGCTTAGGGACTGGCAGGTGACAGAGGTTTGTCCTGACTGTGGGCCAGGCAGTAAACTCTAGCTACAAATGGCGCCCAACATGTTGGAAAGAGTTTCCACCTAAAACCTGAGTAAAAAGTTTCTAAAACAGAGCTAAAAACAGTTCCTAGTTGTCTCTTTCAAGTTAGTGGCAACCTGCGTGTTTGAGCTACTATGGCAGGTTCCTGGCATGCGAGCTCGACCTGCAGTATGGCGAGATTGAGGCCTCTGCAAGTGGCACATTAAGCTGCTTGGTGGATTTAGCCTTTGCTAGTACAAAACAAAAAAAGAGGTTTCTGAGCTACACGCTGCTTGGATAAAAGCATAGACCCAAGATGGCTCCCAGAGTTGGTGGTAAACGTACCACTGCCATGTTGGAAATCTGAAGTAGGCAGAGCCAGCAGTCATAATGCCTTTCAGTCTTAGAATGTTGCAGTTTAAAGCAATAGGTTCAAGGTAACATAAAAAATAAGCCATGTAAAGATGGCTACCACACAGAGAATCTGGATTATGTTCTCTTTTATATTCATAACTGAAGAAAAACATTTGATTGCAAAAGCTGTTGAGTTATGCCAAAATGTATATTTTAAAGGTACCTTGACTTCAAAATTTGGATGTAAGGATATGTTGCTTTGGAAAGGAAGCTCTGCTTTTGTTTCCACAGAAAGCCAGAGGCTATGGATTTGTTCCAGATTAAGATACATCAGGTTTGACCAGCCAAGACCCCCTGAAAGGTCTCCAATGACACCATGGCCCAAATGATCCAACATCCAGAATGGTTTCAAGGCAACTGGCTCAGACAATACAACCTCATGGACTACTCCATAATCCTAAAATTTTCTTTGTGTCCCCATAAAATATAGTGCCCCCTCCAGCAGGAAGTAGTAAGAGAAGCTATGCCCAAATTCCCAAATATACCAAGCTGGCTTTGGAGATGTGTAAAAGTTAAAACCTTCCTCTTTTTAAAAAAAAAGAAAAGGGGAGGTGCTGTGGGATGGTCTGTATGTCAAATTGCTCTGATTGGTCAATAAATAAAACACTGATTGGCCAGTGGCCAGGCAGGAAGTATAGGCGGGACTAACAGGAAGAAGAATTCTGGGAAGTAGAAGACTGAGTCAGAGGGAGTCACTGCCAGCCACCGCCATGACAAGCAGCATGTGAAGATGCCTATAAGCCACAAGCCACGTAGCAAGGTATAGATTTATAGAAATGGAATAATTTAAGATATAAAAACAGTTAGCAAGAAGCCTGCCACGGCCATACAGTTTGTAAGCAATGTAAGTCTCTGTGTTTACTTGGTTGGGTCTGAGCGGCTGTGGGACTGGCGGGTGACAGAGATTTGTTCTGACTGTGGGCCAGGCAGGGAAACTCTAGCTACAGTGATGAAAATCCTTTCTGAAGATGTTGGTTATTTTAGCAACTTAGCTTCTTTATACATGTTATAAGTTAGTGCTGCAAAAGACATCAGTGTCCACCTGCCATTCTTAAAGGTTTTGACCTCCTTGCTCTTTTGGTTCTTGGCTTACCTTGATGATTTTTTTAAAAATTATTATTATAGCTCCATGTTTAAGACAGTAAAAACTCAGTCATTTTGTAGAAAATGAGACATGTGCTGTGGGATTCCTTTCTGTATGCTGTGAATATGTGTGTTTCCCATTGGATAATAAAGAAAGCTGTTTTGGCCTATGGCAAGAAAGCTTAGAGGCAGGCAGGAAATCCAAGGAGAGAGACAGGAAAGAGAAAGACAGAGTCTGGAGACAGATGCCAGCACTGCTAGGAGAAGCAAGACATGAAATTACCAGTAAACCACAGCCACGTGACAATTTATAAATAAATAGAAATGGATAAGTTATAAGAACTAGCTAGCAAGTAACCTGCCATAGGCCATATAGTTTGTAAATAATATAAGCCTCTGTGCATTTACTTGGGTTCAAGGGGCTGCTGGACTGCAGGCTGGGCAGGACCAGAGAAAATTTACAGCTACAGACATGGAATTGATCTTACAAGAATCTGTACCTGTTAAACCCAAATGTCAATGTATTTCAAGAAATAGAATAGTTTTTAATACCAATACTGGAAAAAAATGTAGCTCATGTACTTGGAGGTTCATCTAGAAAATTGAGAAAGGATAGTATCATTATTGAAATATTTTTATTCTTTTCCATCTGCCAAAGTATGTTTTAGGACTGCTTTTTACCTTGCTTGATATTTTGATCTCTGTCTTCTCCCATTAGACATTTCAAGTAGATACTTTAAATGGACAAAGTGTTATACTCATAATGTCTGCCTTGCACACAGTCATTTGAATGTCATTATTTATATAAAGACTACTTATTCTCTGTTTAGATTTGCATCCTTTAAGATGTAAGAATAGAGGATATAACATTCTCTAATACATTGAGTATGCGTTTGTGATTATTGTAATTTACAACATACACTGAAAAGATGTATAAGGAGAGGGAATTGTTGGGATTTTAACAGTATACTAAGAAGCATAGTATCATATTAAATAGTTCTATAATGCATTCAACAAATATTTGGTGAATCATGAGTATTGTGGAATTTTACAGCTGATTTAATGATGACAAAATGTCACACTAATGTACACTGAGGGCCTCCATTATCTTGATAATCCATGAAAGACCCCAGTTCCCAAAGAATTACTTACTCTCTATGGACTTTTTATTTAAATACATTAAAGGAAGCAATAAGTCAGTAAATTGTGTATATTACAAAGAGAATTTGAAAGTGAGAATGGAGCTGTTTAAAACAATCTTCAAGTACATCCTAGATGAAAGACTAAGCAAACCTAGGAAGAAATGAAGTTCTGAAAAAGTAAGGTCAAATTTGTCTAAAGATCTGGAGTATATAGAAAGTGGCTGAATGGATGATAGCAAACATGCATTCACTGTATGTTGGGCATTGTGATATTTGAAATGCTTAATTTCATTTCATTCTCGTAAAACTCTTCTAAAATAATTTTATGAAGAAATAGAAGTGATTTTCAGCATCGGTGTGGACACAGAATTTGGAATCAGGTCATGTATCTTCAGAATTCAAGTCCAGTCAGACTTGTTAGCAGCAGTTCCTCCCACGTTCCTTCGAGGTTATACCTGGCTTGGTATTCCACAGTGATTGAATGGTTCTAAGTTCCAGTCTTTCACATCTTTTGAAGAAATAATATGACCTTAATGTTGCAGATGTTTAAAATTTTCTAATAAGTCTCTTTGAATTGTGTTTTAGAACTCTAGAACTTTAAAAGATTCTATTAATTAAGTTGTATAACGTTTGGAAGGAACATTCTATATTGATATATTGGCACAATTTCATACTCTTGATTTCTTAGTAAAATGACTAGCACATATATGTCTAACATTTTCTTGCCAATCACTACGCCAAGAGCTTTGAAAGTGTATGAAGATATGTAAGTGATAATCCATCCCCTAGTTTATTTAGAATTTAATCTATGAGGCAAAAAAGTAAAAACCTCTGATGGTTCAAATAACAGGCAATGTAAGATATGGATTTCAATATAAATGTAAGCAGACTGGACTGGAAACACATTAATTGGTAGATTTTCTTTCAATGTGAAAGGCAAAAGATGAGATAGAGTAGTAACATAAGGCAAATGGAATGTTATATACTATTAAAAATGCCAACATTGCTATACCAAATATTCTATGAAGTTAGTAAAGTAGACAAACAAAAGTTGATAACTGTGTAGTAATTTTGGTTCTAAACTAACATATGCACTTGCTATCATATTTGGATCTTATTTTTCTGATATCACCTAATATGAAAAAATGTATATGAGTTCTTTGTTCTCTAAATTAATAAACTTTGATTATGCAAATCTTTTTAGAATGTAATCACAGCACACAAAAGTTTATAAATCCCAGAGACATGACTGCATAATACACGCTATGAGGAAAAAATACAAATAGAAAATGTACAGAATTTAAATTGCAGCCATTAAAATGGTTGAGATTCCATTTCTGTTAATCTAAATATAATACATAAAATCATTTTGGGCTTGAGATATGAAGTGCTTTAATAAAGAAAATGAATGATGGGTCTGGTATGTTTTCTACACAATAAGATAATTTATGTGGCTTATTTATAACACTTTATCAAACTTTACTATTTAGTGGCAATTGCTTTATTTTTTGAAAAGATAGATATACTTAGGTATTTATATCTTCTTACACAATGCTTCTTTCCACTGTGGTAGCCTTTCCCTCCTCTGCAAGTCACAAAGAATATTGATTTGTCTTTCTCAGTTCAAAGAACCCATCTTATTGTAGATACTGAAAACTTTGTAACCACAGCATAACCAAAATGACAGTCATTATGCCTTTTAAAAGCTATTGAATTTAAGCCGTGAACATAGAAGACTGCACAAACCTCTCTGTCTTAATTTTCTTTCTTTAAAGCAATATTCAAAACTTTAGCTGTATTATTGGGGGTAGTAAAGATTAAACTGGAGAAAATAGTTCAATTATTCTCTGAACAATGTGAGAACATAACAGATGTCCAATAAATAATTTTGGACTAAATGGAATTAAGTTATGGAGGGGTTTAAATATACCATGCTTATCTCCACAAGTAAGTGCTTATGAAAAATGATTATCTCAGAATATGAAGCCTGTTCATAAATCTATTTACATTAACATTTTATAGCCATATCATTAAATATGAATGTGTACATCAAAGACTTTATCTATTTCCAATAGAAAAGGTACCTGGAACAAGAGTAAGTCTCTAGCATTATCAATGTTGTCTTATTCAATAATTTATCTACTTGATAATTCATTCAAATACTCATATATTAAGTTTGGGGCACTGAGTTGTTAGGGAAATGGATATCAATAACCCTCAAGTACTACCATAAATGAACTTTTAGATTGCATGATGAACCAGAAGTACCAATATAATCTCAGTATATGCTATGAGCCAGAGTCCCATGTAACTGAGGATTTGAATTGCAACAGAAGGCAGGAAAGGAGCACCTATACTGTGGTTAACTGAAGGGTATACTTTAGGAAAATCATACTTTAAAAGTCATCTATGGATTTCTGGAAAATTCTACAGTTGGTAACATGTCATAGCTTCTCACTAATCCTTATCATCACTCTGTTTCACCTTTTGTTTCAACATTCTGATGAAAAGAGGAGAACAAGTCATCCACATCAGTGTGTCAGAAAACTTGTTGTGGAATATTTCTTTGACTAGGCAATGATGTGTTACATTTATTTATGCTGCATTTGTTTAAGTATGTAAAGATGTGCTGTATTTGAGTTAATTAAATAAAATTAACCTGGGCTCAGAGAGACAGTGTTAAACTAGTTGACTGGAAATAGCCTTGGTTTTTTAGTTGGGGTCCTGTGGGAGGAGAGTGCCTTCTGGGACACCAGCAAAGAGAGAAAGTTAGCCAGTTGCTACTCTAACTCTCTGGCAGGTTTTCACCTTAGTCTTTGAATCTCAGCCTTTATTAGAACAATAGAGATTTAGCTAAAGCTACCTTGGCAGCAACAGCACCATTGTCTGGGGGAACAGAATTCCCCCCAGGCCCCAGCGTTAGTAGCAGGAGACTAATAGTTTAAAGCACAGCCACTGTGATGAAGGGAGGACAGCAATAACTCATAAAAGTTTAGTTATTTCTGCTTTCAGCTTTGTTAGATTTTTGAAAGGAAGCAGGTGATTAAAGATGGAAGTGGGGAGGTATCTCTTGAAAGGCAGTTTGTTTAAAATATTCCCTGGAACCTGAATTCTTTCACCTCACGGCTTGGCTTTTTCTTCTCCCTCATCAGGTCTTGCCACTGAGAACAATTTGCCTTTAGCTCTGCTGTTATTTTTCACAAATAGAGGTGGAGATAAATTGTCTGAGACTGAAATGCATACTTCTTTTGCAAATGGTACTGTTTTGTAGATAAAACCAGTTTAAAACTACAGAGGATGGCTTCTGTTTCTCTAAATTCATAGACTTTTTTTCTCTAACACTTGAAGTATAGTTCCTAAGCTCTGAAACTGCTAAATGATGGCAGGATAATTCTATACTATGTCCATCAACTCAAGTGTAATTTATGTGACAGCATGAGCCAAATAATGACATAATTTTCCCATTAGCTGCTTAAGAAAATAATAGCTTTGTCAGTGTTCTGAGTGCATAATGATGTAATAATTTAGTTACACCATTGGCTCTAGCTTACTATTGGTTTTGTCTAGCAAAATAAGTTTACAAGTGTTAGAAATTGCTCTGTGAGCTAAGTCATGGTAGACTTTCAAATATGATCTGCAACCTATGGCAGAATACATGAATGCCTACTGTTTTACAAAGGTATATAAAATGTACCAGTTAATTCCTAAGTCATGGTATTAGAAATGTACCTCAATTGCAATTCTGCAAATATACTTTATCTGCTAATTTTTCTGTCCTCCACAAGTTATTGGTAATGCTAAATAGCATTATTTCCACATGTGTTTTGCCTTATTGGAAATGTCAAATTCTTCCTAATAATGGAACACAGAATACAATGGAAGGAGTCTTCTAAAGAGCCTCATAAATGTTGTCTACTTGATGTACATGCTATTTCATGACATATCATTCCATATGAGTCTTCCCAAATACATTTCCTTTAACATACATATATATTTATTACATCCTAACAGCTCCCGTGTCTTAACTTGTTTTTGCACTAACTCCTCAGTATAGGTTTCTTCTAAATATTATTTAAATCAGATGTGGATAAGACTCCACAGTCTCATTGCACATGGTTCACAACAGACATTTCAAGTTCAAGAGAGAATTATTGAAGTTGGGGAAGGTTGTGATTTTGACAAATTGGAACAAAATTCACATTACATCATGAAGTTATAAAATGGTCTCGTTTCACTGAGTGTCCCTATTGTGTTGATGGACACAGTTTTCACTGAAGCTCTCAGAAATTGTAAGAGATACAGGTATTGTAGTCTGGAGTTTCATAAAGGTAGTTTGTGTATGTGGAAATGAACTGTACCTTTGTGGATTCACTTGAGATCTGCTGGTGGTTTTCCTTAGTGCCTTCTCCATCATATTTCTATGTTCCCAAAATATACTATGGCTTATTTTTATATCTAATAGACAGCAGTCACAGATCCAGAGCTTTGTTCTGTACAGTATTAATCATGTTGGTGCCAACTAGATCCTCAACTGAGAATACAGTCTCTGATGTAGCAGAGAAACTCAGCTTCAGGGTGAGGAGAAAAGCCAGCAATATAAAGTAGGTACAGCGCTGGTAACTCCTTATAATGGTTGTAACTTTCCCCCATGCTAGAGCACTCGGAATTTATGATGAGAGGAGTGGCTCCTTATTGATTTCAGTTATTCTTTTATTATAGTGGTATTTTATTTGTGCTGAAATGTGATTTTATTTGTATGTTAATAAATAAAGTTGCCTAGGGGTCAGAGCTATTAGCAAGCCATAGGGAAAGCCAGGGCAGTGGTGGTGCATGCCTTTAATCCCAGTACTTGGTAAGCAGAACTAGGTAGATCTCTGTGTGTTCAAGGATACAGCCAGCATTGGAGACACACGCCTTTAATCTCAATACCAACCATAGAAGACCTGGAGTGACATACAGACAGGCAGTGACGAGACGGTCATGTGGTTGGGTTTACAACCAATGAGAAGGAAGAACAAGAACTCTTTATAAGGCAAACACACAGGAAGTAGCTTCCTTTTCGGAGAGGTCTCTTGGCTGAAGAGGCTAGCTGGCGGCAGGCAGGTAAGGCTCTTAGCTCTGACCTCTTGGGCTTTTATCTTTACATTGGCTCTGTGTTTCTTATTTAATAAGACTGTTGGTTACATCTACATTCAAATGGTGCCAGAACGTGGGGCAGGAATTTCCACTTAAAACCTGAGAAAGCGTAAAAAGAAGATTCTAAAACAGAGCTAAAACAGCTTCCTAGTTGTCTCTCTCAAGTTAGCCACAGCCTGCGGGCTTGAGCTACTGTATGGCGGGTTCCTGGTGTGCGTGTTTGACCTGCAGTATGGCGGGAATGAGGCATCTGCAAGTGGCACATTAAGCTGCATGGTGAATTTAGCCTTTGCTAGTACAAAACAAAAAAAAGAGGTTTCTGGGCTAAACGCTGCTTTGATAGAAGCATAGACCCATGAAGGCTCCCAGAGCTGACAGTAAACTACCACCGCCATGTTGGGAAGCTGAGGTGGGCGGAGCCAGCAGCCACAGCACCATTTCAGTCTTAGAATGCTGCAGTTTAAAGTAACAGGTTCACAATAAGACGTATTCAGATGGAACAAGACTTTAAATGCTTTAAAATGTGTGTAAAATGTATGTAGGCATCAAAGAGAGATAAAAAGGAATATATACAGTTATATAAAGAAATAGATAGTTTTGAAAAATGAAGTCTTTAAAGAGACAGTAAAGGTAGTATAAAATATAAGCCACACAAAGATGGATATCACACAGAGAATCTGGATTGTGTTGTCTTGGGATTCTTAACTGCAGAGAGATATTTGATTGTAAAGGAAGCTGAGTTAAACCAATATGTATATTTTAAAGATACCTTGACTTCAAAATTTGGATGTAAGGATATGTTGCTTTGGAAAGGAAGCTCTGCTTTTGTTTTCACAGAAAGCCAGAGGCTATGGATTTGTTCCAGATTAAGATACATTAGGTTTGACCAGCCAAGACCCCCTGAAGGTCTCCAATGACACCAAGGCCCAGATGATCCAACATCCAGAACCTTTTCAAGGCAACTGGCTCAGACAATACAGCCTCATGGACTATTCCATAATCCTAAAATTTTCTTTGTGTCCCCATAAGATACAGCACCCCCCTCCAGCAGGAAGTAGTAAGAGAAGCTATGCCCAAATTCCCAAATTATATGTAATTTACTTTGTTAAGGTTAAAAACTTCCTTTTTGAAAAAAAAGGGGGGGAAGTGCTGTGGGATGGTCTGTATGTCAAATTACTCTGATTGGTCAATAAATAAAACACTGATTGGCCAGTGGCTAGGCAGGAAGTATAGGTGGGACTAACAGAGAGGAGAAAAGAACAGGAAGGTGGAAGGAGACACTGCCAGCTGCTGCCAGGGCAAGCAGCATGTAAAGATGCCAGTAATCCATGAGCCACGTGGCAAGGTATAGATTTATAGAAATGGATTAATTTAAGATATAAGAACAGTTAGCAAGAAGCCTGCCATGGCCATACAGTTTGTAAGCAATGTAAGTCTCTGTGTGTTTACTTGTTTGGGTCTGAGCGGCTGTGGGACTGGCAGGTGAGAGAGATTTGTCCTGACTGTGGACCAGGCAGGAAAACTCTAGCCACATTTTATGGTCTTAGACAATTTCTTCTGGCTTCAAAAGAGATAAGTAACTATTCTCAACTTTTTGATGGCTAGAAGTTGTTTTATTTTTCTGTTTAGCTGATCATCCACATTAATATATTCATCAAATGGTCTCTCTTTAACAATTTTTCTCCAATCTCTAAAAAAATCTTTAAAGTCTACTTCCTTTTGAGTAATAACATTGTCTTTAAGTCTTCTCTTTCCACTTACACGTCATGAGAAGTGTTTAAAGTGACACACCTTTAACACTTTGCTTACAAATTTCCTCAAACAAATGTGTAACTTTGAGAATCATAAATTCTGCTTCCAAAAATGCTAGCACACAAACAAAACTCAAAGTAGTCATTTGCCATATTATAATAAGAATTTTCTCCTTTATTGTTCAATAACTTGTTCCTTATTTCATCTGATATTTCATAAGATTGCCAATATATTTGTTGTTGCCTACAGGATTATAATCACTTTTGTTATTCTGTGAGGTTGAAGCTTTCTCCTAACTTCTGTTCTACTGATTCCTCACTATAATCATCCTTTATAGTCAGTTCATGGGGTTGAGGAGATGGCTCTGTAGCTGGAATTTTCTCCAGTCTTGCCCTTCTGTCCCACACCATGGCTCAGTGGTTAAGAGTCCACAGGTCCTGAATTCAATTCCCAGCAGCCACATGGTAGCTCACAACTGCCTATACCTTTAGTCTCATGGGATCCAATACCCACTTCTGCTGTGCAGATGTACATGCAGACAGAACATCCATATACAAAAAACACATAAATAAATCTTTAAAAAATAGTTCATAGAAATATAGTCGTTTTAAATACTTCATATACTTCAAAATTTTTTTGTTTTATTATAAATTACCTAGTATCAAATTTGCTTTACAATTTAAGTATATGTTAAAGGAGCACATCAGCTTTTTGTTATCAGTTTTCTTTGTTAATCAATTCAAGCTGCACTTAAAAATAATAGTAATAACTGAGTGTTAATTCAAAGTTCTCTAGATGAACAAAATAGAATGAACATGTACTAAAATGTATTTATTAGATTAGCTTACATGAGGTGTTTGGATGAAGAATTTTTGACATATATAACACTTGTTATCTATTTTATTACTATTCTCATTATTCATACCAATCTCTACTTCTATTTATTGGTGTGATCTATGAGTCTCCTACCTGTGTCTGATCTGATTTGAAACATTTCGAAGCTAGCTAAAATTCTCAACTCCAATATTTTTCAACCTAGTACCAAATTTCAGCATCACCCAAACATGCCATTTGACATTCTCCTCTTGAATGTTTGAGACCTTTTCTTTTCATGGTATTACTCTTTCTATATTTCAACCACTGATTCTGTAATATGTAATCAACTCAATGATAATCAGTTTGTCTATTTTGTTCATTTTTGCATGCCATTTTTTACTGCTTGATTTATTTCATAACTCTCTAGGCACTGTCAATTGCTCCAGATTTTGTCGGTTTGTAACTTGTAATGCTCATCTGCATTTCACCTAGGTTGCATGACTGTTGCAGCATTCATTTAGTATGCTGGCAATGAATATCACAAATTCATGAAATGTGTAAGAACAATGTAATGAAGATTTCAATAATTTCCCATGTTGCCATACTGAACAAAAAGCATGCAAATTGCTCCAATTAGGACAGTAAAGCCAGTATTCTGGCATAAAAGCTGCAGTGCATATCATGACACATTTCCTGCCTTCCTGTTAACTTTAAATGGATCTCTTCCACAGTTGGCTATAGTTAACCATTTTCCTAAACCATAGAACATGTCCAAGTGTTCCCATTTATTTTAATCTCCATAGATAATAGACACAGATGTTTGAAGCAAACTGGATGAACTGTGGACTACAAGTTCCTCTCCACAATGCCTGAATATCTGCGTGCAAAGAGTATTTCATGAGATATACTGGGTATTGGAAACTCAAATTTTACCTTTCTTATCAAATTTGGAGCATATTCATCACATTTTACCAGCATGATGTAGAATTAGCACAAGATTGAATTACTTCTACTATACAGTTAGTTGAAGCATCCCAATCCAAACACAATTACAACAGATCACTGTGTGTAAATATTAGCTTAACAGGTAGAAATTTTCTAGATTATTGTCAAATTCCACTGTGTTTAAAATTCTTGATGTTTGCAAGTTATCTAGTGAACAATGCATATAATGAATTAGGTTAGGTGACAGCAGAAAATTGGTACAAGTTAAAAACAATCTTAATAAAATTTCCTTTGCACATTAGATGAGGGACAAAGCATGAAGGATTGATTTTTTAGTATTTGCCAAATTGGTATCAGAAACTATTCTAAGTACTGAGAATAAATTAGACCCAACTGTGGGTATCTAATAGTTTGGTAGGAAACAAAACAAAAACAAATGAGCATCATGTAGAAACTGCTTAAAATATGAGAAAAATGGGACTATGGACACAATAGTAGAATGTTTATTTAACATGTGAAAGATTCTGTATTAGATACTTGTAATGGCTAAAACAGAAAGCAAAAATGAAGGAAACAAAGATGAAAGGAAAGAGACAGTGGGTGAGAGAGAGACAGAGTAACAGAGACAAAAAAGTGTCAACACAAAAAAAACCACAGCTATCAACTCAAAGGGCCTAAGACAGTTTATTCTGGGGTCAAATTGAAATGGCCATGGCCCAAGAACACAGATTTATTTATCTCAGATTCTATGTTCCAACTAGAAGCAGTTTTATAAGGTTTTACAGTAACAGAACAAAGGAAGTCAAGGTATATAAAGTGATTCATATAAAATTATACTATTAATGATTTAAAGTAAATTATTTTTCAAGAGTAAGTTTGCTTTACAAACATTGAGTTAATCAGCTGCTCCCTATTGTAGTAGATGATACACTACTAAGAATAAAGCAGCATGTTGTAACTATGTCCCAGGAAGGACAGGAGACATTGGAAAGGGAAATAATGTGTTCCCTTGCCATTCTGTTGACAGATACCAGAACTTGGAAGGCCCAGACACCTAGGATAGAACAAAACATGATTGGCCAAACAAACAAACAAAAAAGAATCAATGAAATGATTCTTAATGATATCCTGATATACTCATAGAGCTCGGGGAACCCTGCAAAAGAGAGGGAGGAAGGATTGTAGGAGTCAGAGTGATCCAGGAGTACATGACCTACAGAATCAACTAAGCAGGGCTCATAGGGGATCACAGAGAATGAAGTGACAATCATGGAGCATGCATGAGTCTGTGCTAGGTCCTCTGCATGTATGTTGTTGTTGTTTAGCTTGGTGTTCTTGTGGGACTCTCAAGAGTGGGAGTGGAGGGTGTCTCTAACTCTTTTGCTTGTTCTTAGGGCCCTTTTCCTCCTACTGTGTTATGTTGTCCAGACTTGAGGGCTTGTGCCTAGTCTTATTGCATCTTTTAATGCCATGTTTGGTTGATACTCATGGGAGGTTTGCTCTTTTCTGAAGGGAAATGGATGAACAGTGGATCTTGGGGAGAGGGGAGGTGGGGGGCAGAGACAAATAAAAAAAAATACTTTGGTAGATACATTAAGTGAATCTTTATAACACAGTAGAGATATCTCAGTTGTTAGCCCTTAGCTGTCATCTGATGACTTAAGCTTTTGTTTGATAAGAAATTAGGGTTTTGTTTAGCAAATATATTCTAAAGACAGGTGAATTTGGGAATTCTCATTCAGGAAAGAAAGAAGGAATATTTATGTGGTACCTCAGAGAAGGAAGTAGCTCAATATGAAAAGTAGAGCAAACCAAGAATTCATCCTGGGTGGCATTTCATTCTTTAATTCATCCAGTGGATACTTTTTGCCCATTAAGCACCAGGCAGGGGCTGGAGAGATGGCTCAGCAGTTAAGACTGCTCTTCCACAGAACCTGGGTTCAATTCCCAGAACCCACATGATAGCCAACAACTGTCTGTAACTCCAAGATCTGACACCCTCACAGAGACATACATGCAGGTAAAACACCAATGTACACAAAATAAGAATATATATATATATATATATATATATATATATATATATATATATATATATATATATATATAT